>PVJO010033057.1:0-12503 GCA_004026905.1 Hystrix cristata | reverse complement strand
CCCTCTTCCTCGCCCCTCCCCTCTATTCCCTTCATCCCTATTTACAGCAGGTTCATTCACATTTCTCCATGAATTCCCTTTCCTTTTTCTATCCCTCTTTTCCCTTCCCGCTTCTCCCCCACTCTCCGTCCAATGCTCCTCTCCTTTAAATATTTTTTTTGAGAGAGAGTCTTGCCAAGTGTCTTAGGCCTTGAACTCACAAATGAGCTCACAATTTTTCTGTCTCAGCCTCCAGAGTAGCTGGGGTTATAGGCGTAAGCCATCACTTCTGGCTTCTTAAGAGTTCGTCTTTGAAAGCACAGTGATGAGATAACCCAGAAAGAGCATGTTTGTGTGGACTAGGTTTTTTTTGTTTATCTTTTTAGAAGTTGCTTCTCATATGGTCAAGCACTAGGGTGAGGGATAATGGAAGAAGAAGTAGAGACCTGTGGCAGTTGCAAAGACGATTAATGGGCATTGGGGGAACACATTTTACTCTTTGATTCATTGTGTCACTTATAATTAGCAGTAAAGGTTTTAAGTATATTATAATCACTTATAATATCACTAAACATCCATATGATTGAAGAACATAATAAATGCAGACATCCCCCCTTTGTTTCTGTTTCTAGAAGTTAAATTCACTCACTGTATTTTTACAACACTGAAAAACTGGGAATCTCTAAAAGTACTTACATGAACAGCGCAGTAATTGCCAATCCCACTAGTACTTTAATTCTGAAGTAATTGTCTCTTTTTTTTTTTTTTTTTTTTTTTTTTTTTTTTTTTTTTTTTTTTTTTTTTTTTTTTTTTTTTTTTTTTTTTTTTTTTTTTTTTTTTTTTTTTTTTGTGGTGCCGGGGATCGAACTCAGGCCCTTGTGCTTGCAAGGCAAGCACTCTAATCACTGAGCTAAATCCCCAGCCCCAGTAATTGTCTCTTTATTCTAGCAGCAGAATAACGGAGGAAAATAGTAGCATCATCGTTCTGTGTTAGTAAGGATATAGAGACATTGGAACCTACATGTTGCTGTTTTCAGTCATTATGAAAAAGTTTGGTCTTTCCTCAAAAAGTTAAACATAGAATTACTGCTGGGAGTGGTGGCAGCACCTGTAATCCCAGCACTTGGGAGGCTGAGGCAGGAGGATCGCCATGAGTTCGAGGTCAGCCTGAACTTCATAGCAAAGCCCTATCTCAAAACAAACAAACAAAAAGGAATTACTGTATGGCATAGCAGTTGCATTTCTAGGTATATGTCAAAAAGTATTGAAAACAGGACCTCATGCAAATATTGTGCAGAAATGTTCACAGCAGCCCTTTTCACAGTAGCCAAAAAGTAGAAACAAATCGAATGCCTATCAGCAGATGAATGGAGAAACCAACTGTGATAAATCAATAACAGAACAGTATATGAAGATTTTCTAAAAATTTAGAAAATAAACAACCCACTTCAAAATGGCATATGTGTTAAAGAGAATCCCAGAAGGAAATTATAAAATATCTTTAATGAAAATAAAGTAACACATAAAAATTTGTGGGATGCTGTTGAAGCAGTAGGAAACTTTAGCATTAAATGCTTAGATGAGAGAGATTTAAGAACTTAAGGTGTCACTTTATTAAGGTAGGATTTTTTGAGCAAATTAATTGCAAATTAAATATCAGGGAAGGATTAATTAAGAACAGAAGTCTTTGAAAGAGAAAACAAAACCAATAGAGAAAGCAAGGGTAACTAAAAGTTGGCTTTTTGAGAAGATGAGTAAAATTAAAACCCTTTATATTAGGTACCTTTTTGTCACTGTGACCAAATACCTGGGAAAAATAATCCACTTGAAGGATGAAAGATTTATTTTGGATCACATTTCCCAAAGCTGCAGTCCGTGATCGGCTCCTTCCTTTGCGGTGGACCGGAGGGGAGAAGGAACGTCACAGGGGAGGGACACGTCAGAGCAGAGCTCCTCACCAAGTGGCAGCCAGGAAGCAGAGCCTGAGGGAAGAGCCAGGGACAAGACATATCCCAAGGCCACTCCTGCATGACCCAGCCCCTCAGAAAGACCTCACCTTGCTAAGTTTCCGTCACCTCCCAGTAATGCTGTCAAATTATAGTCTGATCAGTGGCCTAATCTACTGAGGAAGTTATAGCCTTCACGGCCCTGTCATCATCCCAAAGCCCCACCTCTCGACACAGCAGACTTTGGGGGACATTTTGTATCTAGCTATAACACCCTTTAACCAGACTGATGGGAAAAATGGGAGATATAAATTACTAATATCTGGAACGAATTGGGGAATATCACTGCAGACTTTACAGATATGAAAAGGACAGTAACAGAGTCGTGTTAACAAAACCTTATAACCAGCAATTCAGAATCTTAAAGGCAAAAATTTTGTGAACAATCTCAGCTACTGAGGCTCACTCTAGAAAATAATAGATAACCCGAATACTCCTGTATGTATTTAAGAAATTAAAATTGCCATTTAAAACTTCCTACGAAAGAAAATTTCAGGCCCAGATGCCTTTTATTGGAAAATCCAATCAATGAAATATTTAATGAAGAAATAATACCAGTTCTGTACAAAATCTGCCAGGAAATGAAAGAAGACAGAACATTTCCCAACTCACTTTATTGTCAGTATTTTGGCATCAAAACAAGTTTAATAGATTACAAGAAATAAAACTAAAGACCCATGCACAAAATCCTCAAAATAACAACAAATCAAAATCAGCAATATGTAAACTGAGAATACATTATGACTAAGGAGGTTTTATTCTTAGAATACAAGGTGGTTTTAATTTTCAGAATGAATCAGTACAGTTCTTTCTGTCAACAAATTAAAAGGAAAAAACCAATATGATTATCTGAATTGCATACTGCATCAATTAATAATAATAATAATAATAAACCTCAATAACTAAGAGAAGGAATCTCCTCAACTATAAGGGGCAAATACAAATATCCTGCATATAACATCATACTTACTGTGGAAAAACTGAATGTTTCTTCAGATTAGGAACAACCCAAGAATGTCACAGGCCATTCAGAAGGCAAGAAAAAGGGACACACAGTGCTGCCTTGGTACTTGGTGTTGACTACTTCCTGGAGGTGTGTCAAGTACCACAAACGACGAGCACCAAACAAATTATTTTGGCCGGAAAGAGTAATGAATCATGAGGCAATTGAAAGCAACAAATTCTATCTTGTGCATATGAGTACCCAACAAACAGAGTACCGGGACAAAATTTGTGCATCAGACGCATCACGTACCAAATTCGTTGAGTTTCAAAGCAGTCAAGTCCCAGGGTGTGACTGTACAAGGAATGCAGATTGAGCATTTTCCCGCTTTTTTGCTTTTGTTTGATCTACTTTTAAGTGAATGATCTTTTGCTTGCTTCTAGTTGCTTGCCATTCTATATAATCTCTATTACCTAAGAAAATCAGGAATTTTTTCAAAGATTACTAAAACTGTAGGAATGAAAGACTTTTTTTTTTTTTTTAAAGAAAGTCTCCATCATACTCCACACAGGGAAAAGAGAAATTGGAGTTGGACGTGATCACCTTTGCCAACCATCTGTGAGTTTCTAATGCACATCCTCGTCTCTCTTTGAAGGATTATCTATTGCAACTTGTTCTCTCACTCTCCTTAAAACAAGTACTATTATTCTCCGCCAGTCTTCTATCACATAGCAAAAGCATTAGTGGAAATTGCTTTTCCATAAAAAGAACTGTGCCACCTACTCTTCAAATGCCACTGATTAAGAAAATCATTGATTGATTTTTCCTGGGGAATAAATTAGGTTTTCCCCTGAGAGTGGAAGGAAAGAAATGAGATGTAAAGAATGAAGAAGGCTGAGTATTATGAGGAAAATGTTTATGCAGTTTCCATGGAAACATCATGTAGGCATTCAAAAGAGAAGCTTATATCTCTGCATTTGTCAAATATAAATCAGATACGAGTTGCATTTATTCTCTTTTTTGGCCTAAATTTAGTCTGCCATGTGATTGTGTAAAATATGCTCCTACTTTAGTGTATTTGCTTAATGTTTGCAGGAATCTGGCAATACATGGGCTGCCATGTTTTAAAATCATGTATGCAAGGCACAGAAATAAAATTAGGGAAACAGTTCTCGGCAAAAAAAATTCCTAACAACAAATGGCAACACAATTGGTGCCCATGGCTGGGCTTCTGAAACTGACCTTCATAATTAACAGAGCTAAGTAATTTTTCTTTATTGAAATATACTCACATTTGAATTTCACTGATACTTGGCTAATTCTTTGTGGGCAGTGTCAAATCCAGAAAGTGCCTAGCTTGATAGTTTGTTCTTATTTAACATACATGGTTTCATTTCTTAAGTGGAGTAGTACAAGTGTTTCTGAATGAGTTTTAGACTTTTCTGGCAGAAAACATCAGTTGCCTTTAATTTCATGCTTCGTAAGTGAGGCATGATAGACATCTAGACAAAGCATACATGAATTTTGAGAATTTGGCAAAAAAAACTCAATGCTTGAACTTTTTTCAGTAACTAATTCCAAAGATAATGCAGAAAATGCAAACCCTATCTACAGCCACTACTGTTTAATGGGCTCACAAAGAACACTCAGGAACTCTGAAAACAATTAGAACAGGCTCCTTTCATGAAACCTGCATGTTACCCATATAGCTGTAATACGTTCATGCCAACTTCCTTAGCCATTTCCTAGCCGATCCATTGATCAACCTGTGTATCTTCTCTTCTATTAGATTTCCTCAAAGACATGTACTTAGTGAGCAGATAGCCTACAGGCATGATGTCTTATTAAAGCAGTAATTGCTAATAGTCCAGTAAATTTAACAGTAATTTAAAGAAACCAAGTAGCTATACACATTAAACAGTTGGAAAGGCTAATCAGAGAAGGCATTTCAGAGGAGGTAAGTTTTAAGTCAATATTGAAAAATTAAAGATTTTTCTACAAAGCATTTTGACAATATGATGTCAAAATTTTAAAACATATATATACCCTTGAAACTGAAAGTTTTACTTCCAATAATTTTTCTAAAGGAAATAAAGTTATGTAAAATAATTACATCAGAAAAATGTTTTCTAAACGCAGTTTAAAATACAGAAATATCAGAAATAACTCAAACATCAAAGGAATACATAAATTTAGGATAAATCCAGAAAATGAGGGTGTATAGCCATTTCAAATGATGTTGCAAAATAATTTTTATTGACATGGGATAATATTTCTGATAAATTGTTAAGCGAAAAGAAGAATTTGATGAAATTGTATTAAATCTATAGATCATCTTGAGGAAAATTGACATCTGTGTTATGTTGAGTCTTCTAATTGATGGGTTTAGTACTTATTAGGCACATGTGTTTAACTCTTTGACTTTTTACATTAGTGTTTTATACTTGTCCGCCTAGAGCTCTGGTTCCGGTTATCTTAGATTTGTGTCCAAGGATTTATTTCTTACCTTTTTGTTTGTTTTTGGAGCTGATCTGAAAAGGTATTTTTGCACTTTTGTTTCTGGTAACACATTGCTCATATATAGAAACATAGTTGATTGACGCCGACCTTGTATCCTACAGTCTTCAGATACGCAGACGGCTCAGTTTCATCTTTTCCAATCCATGTATCTTTTTTTTTCTAGCCTTTTTGTACTAGATAGAACTTTGAGGATGTATAGAGTGTGAATGATGAGCATATAGACATCCTTGTCTTGCTCCTGCTTATGGAGGAATGGAGAAATTTTTCCCTATTCAATATGATGTTAGCTGTAAGTTGTTTCATAGATGCCCTGGAATCATGTAGAAGATATTCCCTTTGGTCCTAGTTTGCTGAGCATTTTCATTATGATGGATGTTGGATTTTGTCAAATAAATTTTCTGTATCAATTGATATAATTATATGGATTTTCTTCTTTGAGCAATTAATATAATGGATTACATAGATAGCTTAATATTGAATTTGTATTCCTAGAATGAGCCACACTTAGTTGTAATGCATTATTCTTTTCACATAATTACTAGAACATCTCATAGGTGATTTTTGTGTTTATTATGGTTGGGGTTGAGGGCTATTGGCCCATAGCCGCTGACCCCACCAGCACCCCAGTGCTGGGGATTGAACCCAGTATTGGCTTAATTTTGATTGTGTATGTATGTGTGTAAATACACACACACACACACACACATGCACACACACTTTATATATATAAATATAGTTTGAGCAGCAAGGAAAAACTGATCTCACAAAATGTATTTGTAAGTTGGGCCCCCGTGGCTGGAGTTGCAGCTCCACGCTGTGCAGTGGGTTTGTCTTGGTGAGGAGGAGGTGTCCTGAGCCGTTCTGCCTTCTGCCTCTTATCATGAGCCAGGATGCTCTTCCATACACCACGCTGCCCACACATCCACTGTGCTCTTTGCCTGTAGCCTGATAGCAAGAGAATTCTGGGGAGCGTCATCATGATCTGGGGTTCATTTTCTCAGTCACCTGCTGCTATTCTGGATCATGCCTCAGAAGATTTGAATGAAAACCTAGCAGTTGTGTCACTTTATCCTAATGATGGAATTACAGACTTAAAGTACTTTGCATGTTGTAGAAGAAAACTGTATGTAGTTATCTACAGCTATTAGTGCTGTCCAGGTCATCTTTGGAGCTAACGCTACCAGGAAAGAAGTAACAGTTGAGTACAAAATTAATGGATCACACAATCTAAAGACAAGGATTATCATGACAAGTTTTGGGGACAAGTTGCATTCAGAATCACAGCGCATGCATAGAATGAGTAGCCTATCTCCACAAAGTAAATGTGTTCTGTGTCTTTATTTCGTATTAGCTGAACCTGCCATTCTACAATTATGAGGCACCTAGGAGAAAGGTAGTGTAATATATGACAATAATGTGACAACGTAATGTGTTTCCAGATCACAGTGCTAAGTATCCTCATGACCCAATGTGCAGTCCCCAGATGGGGACTAGTGAATACCAGTTTCTGAGCATGGAGAGTGGGGATCTTGTCCTCTTTCCTATGTGGTTTAATTGCCAGGTGTCTAAAGCTTAAGTGTTGTGCTGTGTAAATAGTTCATGAATTTAACACAGGTTAACTGTTATATTTTGTTGGGTCCAAAGTATTAGGGGTAACATGGTACCTGACTGACATTAAGTGACTTTATGGCTACAAGAAATGTGGTCTGAGTTCTGTATATGAGAAAGAAAAGAAAGGTAGAGCTGAAAGTTAAATAAGATACATTGGTAGTATTTCTTTCTTTGCTGTTTTCTGGAATACATTGTCCAGAACTGGTGTGATTTCTTCTTTAAATATTTGGTAGAAACTGTCCACACCTGGTGATTTGGGATGGTGGGGAGGTGGAGCAGGGAGAGAGAGGAGGTCTTTTGATCTGTTTGGCTTTTAAATTTTTTACAAGATTTACCTTTTTTTGGAGTAGTTTACTGTAAAGCTAAGAGGAAGTTACAAAGATTTCTCATATAATCGCTGCCTCAAAACTTGCACAGCCTCCTCCATTATCAGCATCCTTTACCAGATTGGTATATTTGTTATTGCTGATTAACTTTGATGCATCATGATCCATCACAGTCCATAGTTTAGGATTTTGCTTTTTGTTTTTTACATTTTGTGGACTTGGATAAATGTATAATGACCTATATCTACCACTGAAGTATCATGGAGAATGTTTCCTCTGCCCATTGTTCTGTACTTTTTCATTTCTTCTTCCCCCTAATCTCTAGTAACCATGGATCTCTTTTTACTGTCTCCATAGCTTTGCCTTCTCCAGAATACCTTACAATTGGAATCATGTAACATGTGGCCTACCTTTTCAGATTGACTTCCTTTGCTTAACGTAATATGGATTCACATTCTTCCCATATCTTTTTTTTTAATTTTTATTTTTTACCAAGAACCTGAATTGGTATCATGTATATATAATGATCACATTTATCATGGTTATTTTGTACCTGTACATGATGTATCTTGGTTTCTCCCCCCTCTTCCCCACCCCTCCCTTCCACTCCCCCATCCTTTCCAATTTACAGCAGGTTTATTTGCATTTTTCCATTTTTCCCCTTTCCCCTTTCTTTCCTTTTCCCCTTCCTCCTTTTCCCCCTCCTCCCTTTCTAGTTCTCCTCTCTTTTGAATATCATCTTACTTTTACCTGATATCTATTATACCTCTTTGTCCTTATTTACACTTATGGTTTCTCATATCAGCAAAACAATTCGATGTATACTCAAAAGCCTTTTGCACAGCAAAAGAAATCACCAGTGGAGTGGGACAAAATCCTGACATACAGTATAGACAGATATCTACTAAATGCAACAACTATACCACTATTAATGATAGAAAAGAGTTTAGCAATAATAGTGTAGTCAACTAAATAACAATTAATATCATTACTTTATAGTAATGATAATAAAAATGGAGGCAGTGAGGAAAGTAAAAATGAAAGAAGTAAAATTTTTAAAAGAAAGGTGAGGAGAGAAAAGTGAGATAAGTAATCCAATTAAAGACTAAAAGAAAGTTAATAGAATTAGGTAAACATAACAGAAAAAGAAAACAAGAAAAATAAGAAAAGATACAATAAAGAGCAAAATAAGGGGAAAAATAAATAGAAAAAAATAAAGAAAAAATGAAATTAGTCTAAAAATTCCTCTGTGTCTTTTGGTTAGTGATTTCTTTCCAGGGCCTTCAGTGTTGGAATCCACCAGATAAGAGAAAAGGATAGTGAATCACTACTAGGTCCTATTTTTGTTTCCATACTCACTGTGTGTGTGTGTGTGTGTGTGTGTGTGTGTGTGTGTGTGTGTGTGTAGGCTGAGTCCTGCCTGCCTTTCCTGCTCCGTGGGGTTAGTCACTGGTGTGGTGTCTACCTTAGGGCTGTGTTCACTCCAGTAAGTCTTAGTGTTTGTGCCTCTCTGTGTGCCTCAAGTCATACTATCTCCACCCAGCTTGTGGACTTGTAAGGTCACCTTGGTCCAAAGGCCCCTCTACCAGTACACACCAGGCTGTGCCAACCATCTAAGTCCAGGTACATCCTTGATCACATAAGCAGATGGGGAAAGCAAACAGATCACCAAACTATGTTGGAAGTAGGCAGCAGCAGTTCACTGGACTTATGCCAGCACTTTCAGACCCAGATCCCTCAGAAAACCACACACAACTGGGTTCTTTCTTCTTCCTGGCCTGAGCATGCCCCTGCTTACACTTCTCAGAGGGTCTGTGACAAGCCCACCCCCCTCTCCATGACTGTCCCTTGTGGCTGTCTCCCATCCAGTCACCCGGGGGTCTAGGGGGTGACCCCTGAAATCCGGAAGTGTGGTTGCTCTATCATTATTCAGTAGCTCAGTCTTACACAATTAACCCTTTCCCAAAATGCCTCCTGGTTAATCACTTCCCAGTAAGGCAAGTGCTCCAGTGAGTTCCTTCTCCAACTCTAGCTGCCATGCAAAAGGAGTCATTTTCAGAGTCAGATACACTGTATTTGCAGTGTATAATCACCATGGGCCTCTCTTGGAGTAGTGTTGTTGTTAGCTCATCCGTTTCTCCTTGGGGCTGCTGACCCTTCCCAGGCTTACCTTGTGCTTCTAGAAGCCAGTGTTAGTGTTCCAGCCTGCCTTATTCTTTTCCCTGTATGTCTTCAGTTTTTCCAGTTTATCTGTGGTTTCTACTTTTCCTGTCATTGCTTTTTTGGTTCCTGGAGCTTGTCTTCCTTTTCTCTTTGCTAAATTCTTTTCCAGATATCATAGTACCAGGTCCTGGAGAGGTTGTGATATGCTCCCCTTCTTTTACTCCACCATTTCCAAACTCTAACTTGGCTAATTTCAAAGGCAGGACTCTGGCCGTGGCTGGGCCTCATCAGAGGTTAGGATTCAGGTATAAGTCACGTTCTGATATTGCTGGCCCAGTGCCCAGCTGGACTGTGGAGCCCAGGCAGCCCCTGAGGTGGTGCCTGCTGTCTTCCTTGCCTGTGCACCCTCGGGCAAGGCCTCACCCGCGGCTCTCTGAGCTGAGAGTGGTGAGTTGCTGTCTGTGCCAGTTCTTAGTATACATTCTTATACCTCCTTGGTTAAATTTTGTCCTACGTGTTTTATCCTGTTTGATGCTAGTGTAAATGGAATTGGTTTCTTAATTTCCTTCTCAGGTTGTTCATTGTTAGTATTAGTTCATTGTTAACTTTTTATTCTTTGGTCATTTAATGTAATGTTCACTTTCAGCTTTTCATGAATACCTTTATTTCACTGCCAACCTTAGGAGAGTTTCAGTTATTCCACGTCCCCTCCATCGTTTGATATTGTTACACTATTATTTTAGCCATTGTTGCCGGTGTGATGTGATTTCTTACTGATATTGTAATTTCTGTGCTGCTAATGGCAGTAGCATCAAACACTTTCCTATCTGCTTATTGGCCACAGAATTTGGTTTTGAGGGATTCTTTTCTACTGAAATCCAGTGTTAGGTAATTTACCATGCAAGTGTGCCTCAAGTCCAACAGGCCCCAGTCCCTCAGTTTAGTTTAGGCTCTAAATTAAGTTGTTGTCAATTTTACTATTATTACAGCTGTGTATTTATTTTATAGTAAAAGTTTGAAAAATTAAGCCCTAGCATATAATGTTTATGATCTTTAATAATTTCTAAACACTTAAATGTTTTTAAAGAAATGGGAGAAAATAATTTTTGCTAATGATGAAAAATGGTGACGTAGTATAGTTGAATTTGGAAATGAGTTATAACTTTTTGAAGAATTTAATTGATTTTACTTATCAAGAAGTGGTATTTTTCCGAGTGGCATATTAATGCTTATGAATGATACAAATTTGTAAAGATATGAATATTTACCCATCATCAAATGGGCATCACTGTGTTTTGCTAATGATCTAAGCATCCCTGAAAATGAAGCTGTATCCAGGTGGCTGTAATTAGGATTGGATTGTTTGGTGTATGGGAGATGCTAAAATTTTTGTAATTCCTGGTACGCCCAGCTTTCTTGTAATTCTGGTCATCTTTGGCAATTTAAAAGTGCTCATCTCTTTCTTGCAAAATACTCAAAACATAATCAGGTTGCTATTATTATTAACTCTTTTTGCTTTCAAATTTGGAAACATAGCATTGAGAGATGGCTCGGGAATCCTTATGAGCGCCTAGAGAACAGCCTTTTTCAAATGCATTGAAATAAGAATACAAAGAGGAAAAAGTCCAGGAAGGACAGTGAAATGTGACAGAAACATTCTGTAAATCCCACAGTCACACTCAGTGTGTAATGTCTGATAATGACTCTCAGCTACTGTAATTTGGAATTAAATCTTAGTCATTATAAGGTTTTAGCATATGAAGAGGTGCTCTACTTTACTCAATCTCCTTTTTAATGCCACGTTTTTTGTTTGCCACTTATAAGTAGCTTTAGAAAAGTTAATCCATATTAACCATTCACTATATGCCTGTCTGGAAATAGTCTGTCTTCTTACATTATCTCTAGTCTTCAGTACAGTCACATAAGCCCAATAGCAGATAAGAAACTAAGACTCAAGAAACTAAGGCTCTTACCTAACACCATAGATTTTAGTTAAGTGGTGTTTTAAGTTAAATGTGATCCTAAAACCTGTAGTTTTTCTACTATGTTAGTGTTTCTCATTGTAATCCAATTAAAACACCATCTGTAAGGTTAGGCTTTCATGTTTAATTGTCAGTAATGTGCATCTAGTGTTAGAAACCACTGGACAGACACCCTATGTTCACCATTATGGGATCGTAGTAGAGTGGAAAGAAAAATATAGTGAAAGGAACACATTTCTCTTTATAAGTATGTGCAGTATTGCCCATGTATCTGTGCCAAAACTTATCTGTTTGAAACTTACAGTACAAGATGCTATGCTGAGAACATTCTGCTACTTCACTTTGCTACTACATAGTCCCAAAAATAATCTTTCTGTCCTCCTCCAAAGAATATATAGTATCAAACACAACTGTGACAGGAAACAAAAAACAGAATGGCCCCAAAATGATAAAGAACCTCAAAAAAAGTCCATTGGAATGTAGATGAGAACTATAAAATAATGTATGGGAGTAAAATACTATAAAAGCTACGAGTGACTAAAGGAAGTTGCTTTATGTTAAATCTACTGGATTAGCATATATGTGATTCTACCTCTTCCTGCCTTTGTTTTGCCTTGCTGTCTTAAGACACAAAACTAGGCAGTGTTGTTAATATCCAAAAAGGATGTGGAGCCCCCAGAATACTAATTATCCACGTTCACCGCCCTGTGGCCCATTTTGTTGAATTTCTGGAATCTTGATTATGATATGCCTTGGTGTAGATTTATTTTGGTCGTGGGTAATTGGGGTTCTATATGCCTCACTTATCTGTATGTCAAGTTCTCTTCTCATGCTTGGGAAGTTTTCTGTCATTATGTCTGTGACTAATCTTCTTAGATCCTTTGCACTGTCTCCTTCTTTTTCCTTCACTCCAATCAATCTTATATTGTTCTTCTTTGCATCATCTTGCAGTTGTTGTATTGATTTCTCATAG
>PVJO010033056.1:0-12432 GCA_004026905.1 Hystrix cristata | reverse complement strand
TTCTTTGGTTGGCCTCTGAGTCCCTTCATAACCTGGCCCCCACCTCCCTCCCAGTCTTGCCCCCCAACACTTGTGTGAGCCCCACTCGTAATGTGGCACACCTCCCTCCTCCAGATACTGCTGTTCCTACCACCTGGGACGCTATCCCTCCTTCACTGCCAGGTAACCCCTCTTCATTCCTCACCCAGTCTGGGCATGACCTACTCTGGGAATTGATCCATGATTCTAGCTTTTTCCAAAGAAGAGTCAGATGTCCTTCCTGGCTTTGGTTCAGGCCTCTGGTAAACACTTCCTGTCTTCTGTCTTGTTGGTTTCTTCATCTGCATCCCCTACTACAGAGAAGGAGACCAGGACCCCAGAGTCTGTTACATGGCAGGTGTATAGTAAACACTTCCCAAGGGCACACATGATGCTGGAAGTTTTGTCCAAAGGGCTTAGCTGGCCAGACGTGCCCTTGTTCATAGAGTTGCTCCTTAAGCCTCCTCTATGCTGGACACGGAGGGTCTCTCAACAGACGCTGATCCTGAGGGAAGCAGTTTGCTACATGACTTGATTTCCCTTGCCCTGACTGGAAGACATCACAAATAATGTGTTGTGTCTCTCCCGCTACACACACCAGCCCCCTCAAGAGTTCTGTGGATGAATGAAAATCCCAACTTGTTATTTCTCTAGAGAGCAGGCATTGTTCCTCTGGGGATGTGAACTAGTTCAACGACTTTGCACAAGGAAACACCTAGCACAGCTTCGGGGATGACTGTCCTTTCCCAGACACCCTCCAATCTGGAAGAAGAACACCGGCGCCTGGCTTCGTCTTCCCCAGTTCAGCGCCTTGGGAGGGATGGGTCCAGAGTCCCTCTCTAATTATACCCTGTTTGACTAGGAAATGGAATTCCTGCTCGCATTCCTAAATCTCCCACTGACGCGACACTTATAACTACATTAAAGAGGAAGTACTCTTCGCTGTGTGCCTTCACTCAAGATAATTGGACAGGGATAACACTGCCGAGGGGCCTGAAGCCCTTCCCAAAATGACAGAACAGAAGCATGACTCATAAAGGAGAGGAAATAGTGGTTCCCTCCTTGAGCCCTTGAACACAAGGGAAATAAAGGGAGCCTTAACTGAAAGGTGAATATATCTCTCAGAACCCCCGGGTTTTGGGACCCTGGGAGATCCAAAGTCTAATCCAACACTGGCATTGATGTCTCAGCATCATCTCTGCCCAAGAAGCCAGCAAGGGTGTGGCCTTTGCCTGAAGGCCACCTAGAGCTGCAGACCCCAGGCCCCTGTGTGGCTGGGGTCACCGCAAGTCACCCAGGAATCCAAACACACACCAAGAAGCACACAGTGACAAAGTAACAACAGACACAAACAAACACCTGTGCTTTGCAAATGTCCACCATCATCATCATCATCATCATCATCATCATCATCATCATCATCATCACCATCGCTGACACCATTTACAGGCTGCTTCCCACATGCCACACACATTCCAAATACTCTCTGCACATCAACTCATCTCTCGCTGCCTCCCCCAAAGGAGGTACATTGCCATTGTTGTTCCTATTTTATGCATGAGAAAATAGAGTTCCAGGGAGGTCGAGTAGCTTGTCCATGTCACACAGCCAGGAAAAAAGGGGAGCTGCAGTTCAGGATGGGCACTTCGGCTTTATCACAAATCATCTAGGAATCCAAAGTGTGCTTTGTAATCACATCACATCAGGGGGCCTCCTTCCACTTCTTAGCTAACAGATAGCAAAAGAACCTTCCTAATCATGTCAGGGAGTCTGATTTTACATAGATAGATAGAGAGGTAGACAGATAGATTCTTTATTAAGGGCCCTTCTTTGATTTGGGGGGAACTCAAGTCATTTGGAGATTCGCCACAAATTAACCATGAATCAGGCTAAACAAAAAGGTTGCACAAGACAGGTCTTGAAGGTGACCATAAGAGGTGGAGCCAGCAGGCGTCCTGATGGTCCTCTTCGACGGCCCTTTTAGAATACAAGCACCTCCAAGAAGGATGATAGAGGAAGTTACAAGTTTCTTAGCACAGTGAGGCTTCCATATCACTCCCTCATCGAAAAACAAATAAATAGCAAACAAATAACAGGGTATTACAATGATATTATTAGAAATGGAGGAAGAGGGTAGAGTGAGCAAGAGAAAAGAAGAGGCAGGTGGTCCTGTAAAGGATATGACCACTGTGGGACACAGTCAGGAAAACTGGAAATAAACTTGGCCTACTTCACAGTTTTGCCTAGAGCTGGCCTAGGGGTGCTCATCAGTACCACACAGGATAGCATTTTTGGGGAAGTGTTTTAAATCAGCTGAGAGCAAAATCATTATTTCTAGAAATATTAACCTTGTCACCTTTTGAAATAAAAATGGTACCAGTAAGCAGGAGGCCAAGCAGATTTGGGATTTAACTTGAAGAAGACAATACAACGTGACTTGTCAGTCTAGAAACACATTAATGAACAGCATCAGAAGACCAACCTTCAGGAAGGGGAATCCCTTAATCAGAGCATCTGCAAACAGCCGCCCCACGGAGCTGGTGGTTTTCTTCTGTTACCACTGACTTACAAATACTGAAATGTTTATTGGGCTCCCTTACTTGGCAGAGACTCCTCTTCTTAAGCTCACAGAATGGCCTCTCAACTTCCATATTTTGTTTAAACAAGATGGCTGCCATCAACGATGCCCATACCATATCAGATTTGGACACTTCTATTTAAAAGAATAATAGAAATCTGCAATAAGAGACCAGAAAGCACAGCAGAGGCTGCCTAAAGGACACGCCTGCAACGCACAGGGCCTCAGAAGCTAAATGCGCCCAGTGTTCTAGAAAGTTCTAGCCTGCTGTAACAGGAAGTTGAGCCACCATTGGCCACTGCCCTGAACATCTCATCCAGTTAGATCAAAGTGGGATGAAAGTAGCCATCAATGGCACCTAACCTATAACTGCACCTAAGTACTGGTGCACAGGAGAAAGATTTGATGCTAAATGAAAACTAAAAATTTGGGGTCTCAACAAAGAGGAATGGGTTAAAGTCTGTTCAATTATTGAGCCAGAGTCAGAGATATCACCTAATTGTTTATCACCAGCCTCAAGCATCAACCCACAATATTCAGATTTGGGCAATCTCCAGGAAGTCTTCATTCCTGGGTGCCCCAAATAGTACCAGAAATGCGTACTTCACAGGCCGGTAACACTGCTAACGAACAAAGCCAATCTTTCTTAATTTGTGCTAGTTTTAGCACAAATTAAGAAAAAAACAGAGAGAAGACTACGAACAATTTGCAATAAAGTGAACATAAAAGAGTTATTTTCTTCTTCATCTTTTTTTTTTCCTTAACCTGCCCTGATTCCCCAGCCCAAGACCAAGAGGTATTTATGGATTTAAAAGAAAAAAAAAATAAAACAAAATCTCTGTATAGCTTTCTCCCCAAATGAAAATCAAAAATAGATGCTCCCTCCCTATTTCTTCTGATTTGGAAATTATTTGGCATTTTTAGAAATTAATTTTTCCAAGCAATTAAATTAGTAATTTGATATCACCATCTTATTTCATTATATAGAACACATGCTGAAATGACACACATCCTCATTTTCATTTATTATTTTTGCAAATTTAGTACCCATAAAACGGTGTTGGATTGACGGTGCCAGTGACTAGAATCTTCCCTGCTGGCTGGGTGAAAGCCTGAGGAGAGGCTGCTGGAGCTGGAGCCCAGGCTCGGCCAGCTGGGAGAGAAAGATCAAGCCCCGCAGCCTCCTCCTGTATCCTCTGCTCCACAGTCCGGCTGGCCCGCCTCCTGGAACATGATAAATGGCGCCACCACGAGATGGATTCCGCCCCCTCACTTCCCAGTGGCCACCTGGTATTTCTGTGATGGCTTGTCCAAAAAAACTCTTAAATGCTTTCCAAGTCCTTCAACTCAATTCTCCAAACCTTTTAGATAAAGATGGGTCTCTGAGAACCTGGCAGTTCACTGCAGAAGGAGAAGACACATGCACTTAACTAGAGAAAAGTCAGGGGATTTTACTTCTCCTCAGCTTCTGAGAATAGCCGGTTACATTCTATCAAGAGAAGAGTGAGACTGAAGATGCCTGGAAGCTCCAGATGGTTCCTAAGAAGAAATGAAAGTTCTGTTTGCCCATTTTATAGATGGACAAGCAAAGGCACAAAAAAGATGAGCGATGGCTTCAAGCATGTACCCCAAAGGACAATGTCAAGGTCAACGTTAACATTCAGGAATCATCAGAAATGATACCTTCTTCTAATTGTTTTTAATAGGAACACCCGAAGGGAATACAAAGAGCACTGTGTTACTAATTATGACAGGATGGCATGTGTGTAAACCTGGACTGTCCAAGAAAAACCAAGATGAGCATCCACCCCGTGGGGGAAGGGCAGATTTGCAAAGCGACCGAGCAGTCTTTGGCGTTAGGACTACTGCATATCACGCCAGCTTCCTGGCCCATCTCCGGCCTGCCACGTTCACTCCTCTCCGCAAGCTTTGCTGCTCTCCTCCACCCTCCGTGCCTAGATTATCCTCCCCACCTGCCCTTCATCTGTGCGAATCTTACACTTTATTTAAAACCCAAACGAACGCCTGTCTCTCCCACACAGCTCCTTATGCCTGCTCCAACTCATTCTCTCTCCCCTTCTGAACATCCTTTTCTTGTGTGTATTGCACACACTGCAGCGCTGACCTGCAGAATGCTTTGGAATTCCTCCTACTTAGGCTCTAAGTCTCAGGTTCTTTTCCCAGTTACACTTCCTCAGCTCCTTGGAAAGCTGAGATCTGTCTTGTGTTTCTCTTGCACCCACTGCAGGTCAATCCTACACCTAACTCGGGAGGTTAGAGAAGGAAAACAAACTTCTTAGAGACTACCTGACTCTGATCTGAGAAAGAAAGACGCTTCCACAAGCCCCACAGCCTTATTACCTGGGGCAGTGTCCCCCGCCCTGCGCCCCTGCGAGGTGGCGTATCCCTCACCGTGCAGCACACACCCTAGTGGGGTCCCTCTACCATAACGACTAAACCATAACAACTCATTTACTTAGGGGTTCACCATCATATTGAGAAGTCCTGGGGTTCAGGAGGCCACAAGGAGGCCACACGGCCTGGTCACTGATTCTTACTGCCCCTTCACTGGGCACCACCCAAAGGCGAGTGACGGCCCCCGGGCCAAGGGATACCCCCAAGGCTGACCACTCCAGGGCCCTGTTGGCCATGGTCAGCGATGTCAGTTAGCAGACAGAGTCCCTGAGTGCCCTCCAGCTGCTGAGAGAGTGAGGCTCCTGCGTGCATACAGGGTGCATAGCAGACAGATGGCATGCAGATCTGAGACCTTTCAGAGGTTCAGAACTGCCCTTTTGCTATCTGTTTTTTTTTTTATATAGGCTGCTGTCAATGTGTGTTAGTATCTCTTCATTTAAACAAGCTCCTTGGTCTTGGTGCAAAGCTAGGACTTTAAAAAAAATGTGAGTAAGAAAAATAATCTATCATACTAGTAACATAATTGTAAGAACATATGTTAGCTCCAACCAGCTATATTCGAGTCATATTAAGGGCATGTGTGGGAGAGAGAGCGTGGCGGGAGTGTCTTGGAATAGTTCTCATGGAGGAAAGCGATAGAGGGCTCCATGGGAACCCACATTATGCTCGTGAACCCATCCCGGAGCCTGTGCATCGCGGAGCACTGCTGCCAGGGTGTTCTGCCACTGAGCGCTGGGTCTAGAGACCCTGGGAAGCCTGGTACTGGGCATGCTGGCCTAGTGGACAGCTGGGAAGACTAGGGTGCTCCTGCTCTGCCCAGGACAGAGAACTGCAGGGATCACGAAGGGGGGAGAAAGATCCCACAGCCTGGGCAGTGGGTCTCGTTTCTCACAAATGGTTCAGGCTGTGGGCCACCAAAGGAAAAATACATCCATGTATCTCAGCATCTATAGTAAAGAGGTCACTAGTGAGGGGAATGTTGTCCCCTCTGGCATTTCCCCATCTTACCAAGACTGCCTTCACCACTCAAGGCCCTTCTCAGGAAAAGCACCCTGTTCACTCACTCCAGGGCTCCCCAGCCCCTCCCCTGGGACCTAGCAGGCCTCCTGCCCACACCCCTCCCTCTGAGCAGGAGGGTTCCCTTTGCAGTACTAGGAATTGAACCTAGGGCCTTCCCATCAAGCTACATCCCCAGCACTTTGGTCTTTGTTTTTAGGGGGTTTTTTGAGACAGGGTCTCACTAAGTTGCTGAGTGGCAAGGCGAGGCTCCAACTTGCCATCCTCCTGCCTTATCCTCCCAGAAGACTAAGATTACAGGTGGGCACCAGCATCCTGCACTTCTCTTGACTTTTAATCACATGACAACAACTGTCTGCCCCCAACAGCCTGCTGCCTCCAAGCGGAGAAGGAGTTGTAACTCACTGCCCACCATGGTGACTCAGAGACCCAGGCTAAGGACCTGGGTGTCTGCCATGAGGACACAGACACTTGCCAACCAGGGAGGCAGCTGTAAACAGGGCGCCGGGAGCCCTGGAGCGCTGTAGAAGAAGGCACGACCATCTCCCAGAACAGCACGGGCTGAGGGACACCAGTGCCCGGGACCAGTCACTGGGCAGAGCACAGGGCAGCTGTCCACAAGCCTGGCTGGCCAGAGACGAGGGCTCTGCCCATGCTGGGTTGGAGTGGCTCAGGGGCTACTGGCCGAGGGCCCAGTCTGTGCATGGAGAAGTTAGTTCTGGACACGAGACCAGCTAGGATGCCATATATTCCCCACGCCATCAGGGTGAAAGACTCAGATTTAGAGGAGAGCGAGACGCTCCGGAGACACTTTGAGCATAGTGCTGTGCATTCTGGGGCACTAAGTATTTGCTTCAGGGGCTTAAAAACTTAAGAACCTAAAAAGATTTAATAAATACTTAACAATATTTACCTATATATGGTCACATGTCCAGGAACACATAAAAATGAAAACAGAATGAAAAGCATTAAAAATTTATTTTAGCACATTTTTACATTTTTAAATAGTCTACTGATGTTTTTACCAGAAGTAAAAGAAATGAAGGAAGGAAAAAGGTAGATCTTGGGAAAGTCAAGTGCTTAGACCTGCAATAGCTTGAGCTACAAGTTAAATTCAAGGGTGTTTACATGTATGGTTGTGTCTAATTTGGAGTCTTTGTTTAATTTTATTTTATGCTATTTATTTTATTTTATTTTGTGGTACTGGGCATTGAACCCAGTGTCTTCCCACTGAGCTACATCCCAGCCCTTTCTTATTTTGAGACAAGGTCTTGCTAAGTCACTAAGTTGCCCAAGCTAGGCTTAAATTTGCCATCCTCCTGCCTCAGCCTCCCACAGTGCTGGAATTATAGGCATGTGCCACCACAACCAGCGAGGAACCATTTAAAAGTTCCCCTGACTACATTTAAGTGTTTCTTGCTGTGTTTAGTGATCACATCTAACAAATCAAGGTATTCATTTACATCGTCTCCTCTGCCCCCAAACAAGCACAAGCCCAAACCCTAGAGCTGTGCAAATCGGGTTGCCCATGCAGGGAGGGGGCCATCACTTCTGATCTGGGATCATCAGAGAAAGCAGGAAAGGGTAGAGTTCCATGGTGGAGGCGGGCTATGACAGGGACATTATAACAGTCACACACTCTCCAATCATCAGTTCATTCTCGTCTGCAGTCCTCTCCCATGATGACTCTGGATCAAACTTGAATGTAATCCAGGCTATTCTGCCAACAGTGTTGAAGCAAAAACGCGCCATTTGTGCTTGTCCTTGAGGAAATGCTGCCTATCGAGCGGGGGAAGTTAGGCCGATATGCAACCATGGCCGTGCGTTTCTGGATATCACATTGATCTATAGGAAACACTTGGCAGGATCGCGCTTATTGCTGTACCTTACACTGTTTTTAAAACACAGGACAGAGCAGTCAGAAGAGCACAGCGAAACGTTCACTTTCACTCTGTCAGAGAAGGGTTAGCAGGCAGGTGTGGTGATGCGCATGCTGTCTCCCCAGCACTCTGGGAGGCGGAGGCAGGAGAATGGCAAGTTCAAGCGCCGCCCAGGCAACTTGGTGACTTAGCAAGACCCTGCCTCAAAACTAAAAATAAAAAAGAGGTCTGGGGATGTAGCTCAGCAAGTAGATCCTGGGTTCATGCCCCAGTACCACACACACACAAAAAAAAATGCAATGAGATTTTTGTGCCTACCTGCTTTCCTAACTCCTGACACCTTGCTCCTTTGATACAACTGCCATTTCCTCTTCAAGAGCAAAGATGATGGCGATTTGCAAAAGATGCTATATTTGCAGAACATTTTCAGACATATTTCCTTAGAAGAGTCTCACCAAGCAACAAACAAAAACTCTCACGCATATTGGGTTGGTGGTTGTTAGTCCCGCTGGGAAATGAGAAACTGCCATGTAAGGACCCTAAAGTGACAGTGCCCGGGCCGTACCTCCTAGCCCAAGCTGGAGAGCCCCCCACACCCTCCCCACTGCCTCGTCAGCTCTGCAGTCACCTGGCACGCTCTGCCCATGAACTCCTGGACGTGACTGGGCCCTGGCCGTATTTCGCAATAGCCGAGGCTGGACAAGATGCAGACCGCAACCTGGGGACCTCTAGGACACAGAGGCCAACCCCAGCCCTCCTGGTAGCTAAACCAGATAAGAGGCACTTAAGCTTGCAGGTCACCCTGTGATGTGTGAGCTGCCTTCTGCCAAAGAGCAGTGTGACCCGGCACTGCCACTCGGGGATGAGACCGCAGGACCCACACAGCGGGCTTCCTTCTCCGCCAGTGGGAAGGATAGGTTTGCACAGAGCGTGGCTTCTGGTTTCCTTGTGAGCTCCCCGGAAGGTTAGCAAACCCACACGCTGACTCACACTTTCCAGAGGTACCCCGGGCATTTCTAGCTACAGAGGAGCTGGTGGAGGTGTTTGCGGAGCAGACCCCAAACCTAGCCTCACACCTGAACCCAGATGCCCGGCCCTTCTCAGTGCCTCCCATCACAAACTGCCCAGAGCAGGAAAAGGTAAAAGTAAATAAACGCTGCCTTCATCTCTCCGATACACTGGAACAATCTGAATCAACCTGTAATTTCATCCAGGCATGCAGGAGAATAATTTTTAAAGTCTTGCTTAAACACAAATGCACCTCCACTCATTACGATTTCTCTAGCAATTTTTTTTTCCTGCACCCTTCTCCATCTGCACTTTATTCAATGAACACATCTGCATTCCTTCTCTCCCTTTTTTTGGCCAGAAACTCTATACAACCTTATCACTGACACCTCTCTGCAGTTTCAAATTCCAACGTTGTGCCAAATCCCCATTTCCTGCTGCTTAATTTCCATTCATTTACTCTTGTTTTTGCTTCTTCTGCCATTCCCAGCATGGACCAGCTCCAGCCCAGCTTCTTGTAATTTTTTAAGGAAGGCTCCCCATTGAGTGCTGTTGGAATCTGAGCCTCCGCTCCATGCCAGTGACTAGCCATTGTTTACACTACCGAACAACAGTTGCCAATGGGCCTGCTTCTTCCTCTCTCTTTGTTTCCCTCCCTGAGTGTGTACACTAAGGCCCAAGAGGACTTTTGCCCACATATGGTGACCCAGTAGGTCTAGTTTTATTATTACTGCAGTAGACTCTGAAGTAGCCTCTTTCTATTTCTTTTGCAAGAGGAAAAATAAAATCGAATCTGGAAGCTTTGTTTGCCCTACTCCCCATGGCACAGTCGGCCTCGGCCCGTGATAAACTGCTGTCAGAACCTGCCTGCTGCTTGGGAACTTCACCCACTGAGGCCTAGTAAAGGATTATGGGAAAGGCCCTGGCTGAGGGAGAGGGATAAGCTGATGATGGATTTTCTGTAGAAGAGAAGGAGGAACAACTCAGTATTTCCTGGACTCTAGGACATCTTCCATATGTTAGATGCAAAATCAGGAGCAGGCTAAGGTTGCTTTTCTGGCTGCAGGGTGGGGAGGGATGAAGAGAATTAAAAGAACCGAGGATATTTGTAAACTATCCTTTTATGAGCAAATAAACTGTCATATCAAAGCCACCATTTTTCTTCCTACAGCAGGACTGGCTCTAGTCTCTTCTGGAGGGAGGTCTGAGTTTTGTTTTTTTTTTTTCCTAGATCCACAGCTCAGCTGCCCACTCTACCCTTCATACCATACCCATGTTAATGTCAATGACATGTCTGACCCCAGTCCTGTCCCTTATTGTGTCCCTCTGGGTCTTGCCGCCTAGTACACTATACATCGGTATTGTGGTCCCATCCAACAGGGTAGGACTGAGAGCCAGGAACTCAGACACCTCCTGGGTAAGTGGCATTAAGGGACAAGAACAGAACACCAACCAGTTGGACAGCTTGTATCTACGAGGAATGCTCCATCCCACACATGAGACATGTTCTCAACACATCTCCTTTCCTAGCTTGCACAGTCCCTTGACATCACAGGCAAACAAAGGAAAGCCACCTCCTCACCTGGTTTCAGGGCACAGCTGTGCTTCAGAGACCTGGCTTTTCATTTGTTTGCTTTACTCAGATTCTAAAAGCAAAGTATTCTTACAATAGAGCAGAGTTCAGTTACCCTCTTGACCCTAGGTAGGCTGACAGTCTCTCGAGGAATGTAATTCACACTTGTCCAATGCCAGAAACCTGAAAGCATGTCTCAAAGTCAGATTTTTAAAAACTCTGGGTGGGTGGGTATGTGTCTGCCTGCATGGGGGGCCAGAAGAATAGCAGCCAGAAGTAGGCAGTATTGCTCCCTTCTGCAGATGACAAATAACAGTCCAGGGACACTGAGCACAGGTCAGCTCGAGGAACAACAAACCCAAATGACGCAAATCGCAGCATACTTGTCTTTCCTGGTTTCCAGTAAGGCTGCCCTTGAACGTGTCTATTCTCAAAAGCAACAATCTTGAAGATCTAAGAAGAGGAGGAGAGAACCTCACAAAACAGGCAGAGACTCTGGGCAACCAGCTTTGTCTTGTTCCTCCAAGTCCTGGCAGGCAGGCTCGGCCCATTCGAGTCCCTGGGGGAGGTGGAGTCCACCATCAGGCAGGCAGACTGTCTATAAAGAAGTGGGATTCCAGCTGGAAGAGCCGCTCTGCCTTCAGGCCAGCTGTGGCTGTCGTCACAGCCCTCAGCACAGAGCCCTGCAGCCAGCTTAGCAAAAGGCAGGCTGCCCGCTGCTCCACAACCGGGAGGCAACCGAGCCACCGCCTTGGAAAACAAACTTCACGTGCAAATGCGCGAGTGAACGGCCAGGATAAATATTTGTAGATCTCCCTTGTACAGTCAATGAATAAGGGATTAAAATTGTGTGGGTGTCATTTGTCACATCCCCCCTGGAAAGGCTCAATTTACTGTGAATTTTCTGCTTTGCCGGAGGAAATCTGTGGACATTTCTCACACTAACACCAGGTGAGTTAATAAAAGAAGAAACGGTCCCCTGAAAATGTTCTGCACATCAAGACCCTTTACTCATTGACTCTCTCTTCTCTAAAACATCACCGGAAGGTCCCCTGAGAGGTGGAGTTGTTGGAATGGTCACAGTTCTTTAGAGAAGGATTTCTGGCCAATACCTCAGAAAGCCAAGACATAGCATGACGCTGATTCAGTCCACTGACAGGTACCTTCCCATCTCTTTCAATTCTCCTGTTTTAGATCCTTAAAACTATGTGTGAGGACAATGCTACTGTCGTACGTGTAAATAAACAGATCTATAAATATGTATACTCACATATATACGGAAGTGCTAAATACGTATAAACGCATAAACACCTCTATGGATCCATATGAAAACACATCCCAAAACTCTGATCACCTCTCATATAAGGCACAGGGTGGAAAGAGATGTGTACACTCATGTACCGCACAATGATGCTCTGGCCAATGGGGGTCCCTTAAGATAATATTGCCTGGTGACATCATAGCCCCTTCAGTTTGTGTAAATGCATTTTGTGATGTTCACGCAACGCCCAAACTGCCTAACTGCACATCTCTCAGCTTCCCCCTTGTTAAGTGGAACACGACTCTAGATGTGCGCTATATTGCTTTGTACATATGAAAAAGAAAACAGCAGAAAATTACAATTAAAAAGAGAGTCACAGTACGCGTGCAACAGACTTGGGTGCCACAATGAAGATGAATTCATTGTAGTATTTGCTTGATTTTCTTGTGTGTTTGACCTTTTCCATAACAGAAATTTAAAAATCCATACTTTAAAGGTAGCAATTCAACTTTCCCACATAATTAAAATAAATTTTATAATTTGTTGTTTATGGGACATTTCAAATAATTAACAACATGAAAATGATACTTCATTTTGCTGGGTTTCCTAAACTGCTCCAAAAACCTTTTCTTTTCTTTTTTTTTTTTTTTTTTTTTTTTTTTTTTTTTTTTTTTTTTTTTTT
>PVJO010033055.1:0-12490 GCA_004026905.1 Hystrix cristata | reverse complement strand
CTTTTTTTAAAAAATCAAACTTACGGTTTGGGGTCGCCTTTTGTATGCACTCTAATGATTTTCTACAACTCTATTTAATCTTTGATTTAGGGTATATATAGATATTTAATTTTACATTGTTGTAGGTGTTCTATTTGATTATGTTTTCCCGGATGTTCCATTTTATTTGTTTCCCTGAATCTATATATATATATATCTAGATATATATATATATATATCTAGATATATATATATATATACTTTTTTTTTTGTGTGTGTGTGTGTGTGTGTGGTGCCGGGGATCGAACTCAGGCCCTTGTGCTTGCAAGGCAAGCACTCTAATCACTGAGCTAAATCCCCAGCCCCTGAATCTATATTTTTTAAATGATGCTATACTTTGTTTCCATGATAACGCATTCCATGTCTCACTTTCATTCGGCAGGCATTTCAAACATATTTCATTCAACAGGCATTTCAGACATTCTATAGCAGACCACTGACAAATCTGAAGTATTTCAAGGCCTAACCTGGGTGCTTCTGCTGTTAACCCTTGTTCTAGCAGCTTGATGGTTTACATGTTTTAAAATTTGGACGTATGTGCTCATATCAACACATGCTTACTATATTGGTCAAATTCCATCAGTATGTCTGGCCGTCATCCAATCTCCTTCCAAACATATTAGAGTTTGGTGGACATTTTAGATGGGAATCATGACATTCCATCTGTGAACCTTTCAGTCTGTTTTGAGAATGCACTGTTCCGAGAGAGAAAACCACCCAAGTTCCATCAGCTGTGTTCTACCTGCGCGGCTACATTTTATTTTATTTTATTTATTTATTTATTTATTTATTTATTTATTTTTTGTGGTACCGGGGATCGAACTCAGGCCCTTGTGCTTGCAAGGCAAGCACTCTAATCACTGAGCTAAATCCCCAGCCCCAACGGCTACATTTTAAAATAAGTGTTAGTCTTGGTTTCTTCAGCATCATGTAGTTGAGGTAAGATCTAACTCCCATATCTGTGCAAGGCTAATTCTTAGTCAAAAATCATTACAAGAGATGTTCCATTGCCCTGGATTTCAGGTCAAAAGGTATAATTTCTTGATATTTCCCTGTAGTAGGAGGTGGGTTATTTTGTTCCCTAGTCCAACTTCTGAGTAGTGGAAAATGTTTCAAGGTGGAGATTTAGGTCAGTGGTTAGAGTGCTTGCCTCACAAGCACAAAGCCCTGAGTTTGATCCCTAGCACAAAAAAAAAAAAAAAATTAATTAAATAAATAAAAGATTTTGGCTGCCGAAGGCCTCTCAGTGCCACTTCTGTCTCCAATAAAATTTATAAAATTTCAGGTCTTAACTCTGTACACTGAGAGTGACTAATTTGTTAGAGAAGCCTCAAGGCCTCCTGAATACTCTGGTTTTTTACTTTATTACATCTGTACTCTTAGAAATTTTTATGATTCTCTTTTATTATAATCTGCAATGTCTTTTAAAAAATGTTACACTTCTTCCATGAGTTTTTCTTTCCCAGTGAGAATATGGCTTGAGTATGATGAATCTGCCATACTGGTTGGAAAACATCCTATATAACTTTCTTTTCATTCATTCTGATTTACATCTCCCACTGGTTTTCATAACTGGATGATGCTGGAAGCCCTAAATGACTTTATTAACTGGAGATCCCTTGATTTCCATATACAGAAGGTGATTGAATCATGGAGCACTATACTAATCCAGGCATTCACATATTGACAAATTCAGGAGCTGAATGTACCATTAGGTGGTGGGGCCTGGTTGGAAATGCTCATTGTGGGTGTGGCCTGGAAGGGTGTAGTCATTTTAAAAAGTTTTTGTAAATTTCTATCAGTCCATGTTTGCACTACATAACGATGACAGTCATTGGAAGGAGTTGGTGCACCTATATCCACATCCTGCTTCTTTCTACTTCCCCTTTTCTCCATCTTCAGATACTCTCCCTACTTGCAAAAGGTCTATTTCCCTCTCCCCAGCTCCTCCTTTTTTCTCTCTCTGCTTCTTGGCTTCCATGATGTGGGGACTTCTTCTCCACCATGCTCTTCCACCCTGATATTTCTGCCTTGGAGCCAGCCCGGCATGGAGTGAAACTGGGAGCCCAAATGAGTCTGTCCTATTTTAAGTTGTGGCTCTTGTGTATTTTGTCTCAACAACAGGGAAGTGGCTAAGACAGAGCTGAATTTTATGTTATGTAAATGGCTTATTTATTTTGCAATTCCCTGGTCCGAATGGTAAGAGGCTACACATTTTTTCTAGTGTTCAGAATTTCTCATAGTTTTCACCTCTCTAATTGTACAGATTATTTGTGGCTGTCCCATCACATACAAATACTTTGGTCAATCGGTTTAAGCACGTGCCTCAATATACCCCCTTCTTACTCTTACTGCCTTCAGGCATTTTTTCCTTTGGTCTTTGTCAGTTGTCTTCTGCTTGGTGTTGGGTAAATCCAGATCATTGTACAAATCCCACTTCTTTCACAGTTTTTTTTTTTTTTAAACTAATCAAGAAAGCTCTAAGTCTCATAAAAACCTGAAATATTTATTGCAATTGTTTCAAGAAATAGGTAAATATGCAGAATCGTATTGCCCATCATTTGATATTTTTTCCTCACGATTATTTTTGATTGTAGCAAAGATTAAAAAAAATGATCCATGAATCCCAATGCGCCAAGAATAATGATCATTGTATTTGATAGAGTAGTCACAGAAGAAATACCCACAGAATGGTTCCTTTAAAATCAATTTAATGTTCTTTTAATTATTGTTTCTAAAGCTCTAGAACATGGCATTAGTCCTTCAATTGATTAAAATACTCCTGCTAAGACTAGGGGCCACTAAGTTCATATGTAGTGTATCATTTACCATGCAATACAAAGACATAGACTATTTCTGCATTCCCAGACCTCTGTCTGTATTTCTCCTCAGGATCAACAGTCCTCCCACAAACACATCATGCCTCAGTGATGTTTGGGGCTTTAGTCAGAATGTCGTAAATATTCATTGAGCATATTCAGTATTTTTGCTTCTAGAACTCCTCAGATGTAAACAAAGTCCACATTACTACTGGGTCTTCCTGCTCCTTCAGGGATCCTTGATGAGAACAATATCTTCCCCTTCTGCATACTTGGGTCTCAACATCCCATCTCAATTCTGTTTTCCAACATATCCAGTGAAGGAGAGAACACAAATAGAATGAGTTAAATTTACAACTTTTTCCGTCTTTCAGCTGGGCTTTGTAGACTGGCCAATCATTGTATTTTCCAGTGGGAAGTAGTGGTACCCCCATTATTCCTTCTCATTGTCTCCTGATTGGTAGCTAATTTTTTAAAAATCCTAAAATGTACAGGAAAGAAGGAGAGGTGAACAATGCAGGAGAATTTTTTTTTCACAAGTGCTATTATATTTTCATTTACTGCTATTATATTTGGGGTCTGGAATGTCCCCCAAATGTTCATGCAATGAGACTTGGTTCTTAATATTGCACTGTTCAGAGTTGGGACTTCAGCAGATGATTGGATCAAGAGGGGTCTATCTTTCTCAGTGGATTAAATGACTAATGGATTCATAGTTTATTATAAGGTAGTGGGAGAAATTCGGAAGAGGGAGTGGCAGTATATTCCTGAAGGAGATATTTTGTCCCCTTACCCTTCCTCTCAGCTTCTCTGCTTCCTGGCCACCATGAAATGGGTAGCTAGGGTTCACTGTGTTCTGTCCACTATGATGTTCTTCCATAGACCTAAAGCAGTCGATCCAAGTGGCCATGGACTAGAAACCCTGAAACTGTGAAGCAGTCAGAATAAGTCCTTCCTCCCTTTTTATTTTCAGCACTGGGGATTGAACCCTTTGCATTGCGCTACATGCCCAACCAAGTTTAAAGTTACCATTGTTATTATTATTATTTCCTTAAATTTTGAGACAGGGTCTTACTAAATTACTAAGTTGCCTAGGCTGGAGTCAAACTTTCAATCTCCTTGCCTCTGCCTCTTGGAGTTCTTGGAGACAGATTTTTCTCCTTTATTTAAATTGATTTTCTCAGGTACTTTGTCACAGTAATGGAAATCTAAGACACCTGCTGTTTTAGTTACTTTTCTCTCGTTGTTGGGACAGAATACTCGACACTCAAAGTTAGGGGAAGAAAGGTTTATTAGCTCACAGTCTGCAGAGGTTTCAGTCTATAGTCCGCTGGGTCCGAGGCAGGGCGGCATGGCAGAGGCAGGGCGGACCGGTATGACAGGCCGGTAGCAAAGTAAAGTGAGTAAATGCAAGGAATGTATGCAAATAAGCAATGCAAACAAGCAGCTGGTTAGCTTCTACCTGTATCTTTTATCTAGGCTACCTGCCCTTAGGGTGGGTAGCACTCCCACCCTTAATTTTAGTTTCACATCCTTGATCCCAGCAGAACCATGCCAAACTGATCAGTGGATTAATTTAGTAACCACACACTCTAGATCCAGCTATCTCTTACCACATGAGGCTTTGGGGGAACATCTAGACACAAACCATAACACCTGCCTTCTATAATTAGCTGTTGTTGGTGGCTAAAATTTTCCCTGTAGACACATTAGTAGGTTCTTTGCTGGATCCTGTCTCTCCTAACAGTACCTGTTTTTAGGCCAAGGAATCTGAAATATTCTCAGCTTCTACTACTGGATATGGGAAAGAGAAGTGGGAGGGGTGGATGAGATAAACTCCAAGACATGGCTGTGTGCTTTGTACAAGAAGGATGTTTTGAATCTTTAGAAGAGAGTCAAGGACTTCCAGTGTAGGGGGCTTCATACCAAGCATGGAAAAATTGTTACAAAAGAGATTAAGAGAAGGAAGTCTTGGGGAGATAATGTCAGTTAATGGTGATATTTCTTACACCTGTTGCTCCTATGGTGACATAAAAATACATATAACTAAAAACCAGAATTATAAAAGAGAATTATATGCCTTCCTGAATTATATGCCTCCATATTTCATTTTGCCCAAGAAACCATGTCAATAAATTGTCTAGCACAGAGTTTACTTGTTTTACTCTGTCTCTGAGAGTGAGATGATAAGCAAAGTTTTATTTTTTAATAGTTTTTCTAATATGTGCTATTACAAAATATTTCTAAGTGCAACGAATTAAGAATCACTCTAAGTATGTGAGGTAATGGATATGTCAATTAGTTAGATTGCAGTAATCATTTCACAGTGTATATGTATCTCAAAACATGGTGCCATGCACCTTAAATATATTTGATTTCATCAATTATACTTAGTAAAACAAAACAAAACAAAACAAAACAAAAAAAGACCCAGTGAGTCCATAGAAGGAAAAAAAAAAAGATTTCTGTGGAATGGGATTTTGATAGGTCTTAATATGGCCATGCTAACTGGTCATGGAATACTTATGATCAATGATTTTTCCATTCCTCCGCCTTTTTCTTCTCCTCCTCTGCAGATAAAATCTCTACAACCTCTTGCTGTTGAAAGACGATCAAAATCCTGGGTGGGGGAGGTGTGGAGAGAGAGAGAGAGAGGCAGACAGACAGACAGAGAAAGGGAGAAACCTTTGACTCAGCTGTGATCATGTGACATTTGGCATCATGTACTACTCATATGCCAAGACGTTGCTCATTTCTGAAGTTAAACTTTATTAGAAATCTTTGCTCATCTTGTGAAACAGTCACAGAAGAAGTTATTCACAATCCAAGGTTTTATCGTGTACATCACTCACAAGAATCCATGGTTTTCTTCTCAGAAACAGAACCAAAAATAGTGCATGAATATTTTATTCCAACAAGTTAATTAAGTCTATGCCACTTTGCAGATTCTCTGAGCTCTCATGGCTGCCAACTCTGACAAGCAAAAATCAAACTTATTTGGTGTTCACTAACGTGGCCTGCACCACACCAAGAACTATTTTGGTGGTTTCAATGCACGCGGGCCCCTAGGAGGTCATTTGGAAAGGAAAGAGTTTGCTGTTAAGCGCAGAGGTTGATGAGGCAGGTTGCAAACTGTGGAGGAGGAGAAGAGCAGGCTTGGTGCCTGAGAACCTCAGGAATATCCGCACGAAGGACTGTTTGCAGTGAGAATTAATTAATTCTGTTTTGTTGGAGCAAAAACAGTGCTCAAATTTGGAAGTATGAATATCTCTGATGATGAAAGGCCATTCAACTGACCTTTAGTAAATGGGAAGGAAGTGAACTGAATGTACTGAGTGGAGTGAGGAAGAAGATATAATTTGCCTAAGATTGTAAGTACACTTCATATTTCTTTTCTTCTTTACAGGAGTATTTCAATGACATCAAGAACAGGGCCTGCTTTATCAAAATAAGAGTAAATCATGCCTTTTTTTTTTAAAGGTAAATGATAAAATTTGGAGTCATGTTTGGAAGCAATTTTCCTTTAACTTCACAACCTAAGCTACCTAAATTTCTAGGACAATTGCTCTAAATTAAAAAAACAAAACAAAACATAAGTCCCCCCATTTACACAACAAATACATAAATTATTCTCCTTAGTATCACACAAATGTATTAAGAATGAATGAGAGGTAACTTTGTATAGTGTCTGCCATTTGTGAGGCACAAATACTTTCACACGTAACTCTCTAAGTGCAATTCAAAGGGAAACTAAATGGAAAGTAATATGCAAAAACAGAATGTGTGTTTTTGAAGTACAGAAAAGATCCAAGATTTATGCATGTACATAGAACCAGCAAGTTGCAGCACACTCCAAATGCCCCTAACAAACATTATAAAGATGGAACATTAATTGCATGTGCCAAAGATTCAAATACCCTGAGTACTGTTGGAATTTTTTGGAAATTGTTAACAACTCTTGGTAGGTTTCCAAATAAATAAACTACAATTTTCCCTCTAATTACTTGGCAGCTGTTTCCTGAAAAGTTCAGAGTCTATTAAAACTGTGCAAAAGAAATAAAGTACTCCTTGGATTTAAATACAAAATAGATTTTGTGTCTAGTTGTAGATTCAGGAAATTTGTTGAACAGTTTTAGATAAAAGTAAAAGAATATTTCAAAGTTTTGTGGGAAATGACATATTTGGTTTTCTTGTTGTTTCGTTGTTTTGCTGTTATGTACATTACTGCACATTTTATTGTCCTTGGCTTCTGTCCACCAAATCACAGAAGTGACAGTAAATTAGTATAATAACAGTAATAATAAAATGAGAAACAAAAATATCCCCATCTCATAATGTCACCTAAAGTAAGATAGAATGGCCTTTGAAAAATCACTGGTGTAGCACATCTATCAGTTGATTTTAGGACATCCTTGAACTCTGATATTCAATGAAAATTATTCTGCATGGGTTCATTTTAGAGGGGAGGTTGCTGCTCACATTTAACAAATTCTCAAATTACATTCAGTATCCATTCCCAAGGCCAAAGTACCGCTGGTCTTGGGAATTCTATGACATCTACAATTTTCCAATCTGCTTTGTAATCACATAAACAAACCAGGGTTTGCATGGGACATTTCTTACAAGTTCAAAACATGCATGTTTCTGCTTTTTGGTGAAGCATTTGTTTTTTCTTTCAGTTTAGCATCCATAGTGTATTTGTTTCATTTTTACTTCACTCTGCCCTTATTTCTAGTTGCACTAAACTGAGACAAGGTCTGTGCAGTCGGGCACCATTCTGACTTTTCAACTTCTGCTCTGGTTTTTTCTGGTAGTCTGGGCATAGCAGACATGGTTTTGGGGTTATCGCTTCCACACATAATTTCATCTAAAGAGCTGACAACATTATCTCTTGTACTTACCCTTTCTAGGTACAAAATAACTGCCAAGCCCTTCAAAGAAAGTGTGCTGGGTGCTCACTGACATAGCAAAATACACTGGACTAAGAGGAGGTGGATATTACAAGTTCCTCCATTCCAACAATGGCATCCAGTGGTCTGGCCATCTGGTATACCATTCAGTCAACCCATAACCAGTGCCACGACACAAAAATGTCTAAAACAATGAAATCCATAACAATAAAACACTGTAGATTATTACATGTGTAATACATATTAGAAAAAGCTAAATAATGTGCATAAATAACTTTCTGAATATTCTTGCCATAGTAGTTTCATAATTTATGTTACAGGTTCAACCTGCAGTTATTTGTTTGTGTTAGTGCAAACAGGAAAAAAAATTGCAATAAAACATTTTGACAGGAATGAGCTCAGAAAATGTATAAGTGTACTTGATAAAAACGTAGCATTAAATGTCTAAAAGTTTAATTTTTATTAGTACATGTTTGCAGTACATAATGATTCTGTTCATTGTGGAAAATCCGTACACGTAGATAACACATCTCAATTCTTCCTCTGCCCTCCATTTAAAAATTTTTGTTTGCCAGTATCAGATTCATTTATTTTATAAGTCATTACTGATTCTCCTAAATACAGATTAACAACCAGACTAACAGGCCAAAACATAAAAAACACGTAAGAAAACTATACTAAAAGCAAGGTACACTTTTAGATACATTTCCATGCTAGATTATAGTTATTATAGTCCCTTATATGAGAGGCCTGATATATGGATGAAGGGCAAAACAAAAGACAGACAAAAGAGGAAAAAAGAGAAGGAAAAAGGAATTAAATTTTAAATTCTCAGAAATTGCATCTTGAGTTTGTAACCTGCCTGAACACCCTGTGAACAGCCTAGCATAAGCTATCCTGAAATTTATGACTCTTTTTTGACATTATTGAAATGTTCCCCTAAACTAGAAAACTATAATTACAATTACTAATTTTAATTATATTTTTAGACATATGAGACCTTCTTTCTTAATCTATTTAGTGCAGAGAGTCCACTGCCTTCACAATTTCTAAAGGTTAGTCAAAAGCACTGTCATTATCAGAGAAACCCCTTGCTTCCAATACGGAATAGTATTTTTTTACAAAAGCGAATTCATGGGGAGCCTGGGGATTTAGCTCAGTGGTTAGAGTGCTGACCTGGCAAGTGCAAGGCCCTGAGTTCGATCCCCGGCACCAAAATTAAAAAGAAAAAAAAAAAAGTGAATCATGCAATTTCACTACAAACCATAGCCTCACCAGAAGCGTTCATGTGCATATTTGTAGATAAGTCTTTGATTACCAAGTCCGCTGTTCCTACTGCCCAAGGATTGACAACCTGCCCCCTGGACACCTGTTCTTAAAATCAACCACTTTCCCCTCTGATTTTCTAGGAAATCCAATGTGTTGCACTCCACCAAAGCCGTGTTATTTCAACACGCTGTTGTGGATGTCACCTTGATGATCAGCAGACAAGTTTGAATTCTGCTTATAAAAGTTGGGAGCCATGAGATCATGAGTGAAGAACACAGAAAATTTCAGAAGAACTCCTAATCTTTCTTTCGAATATCAGGAAAAATTGTGTCTTTTCTGTGGACCTAAGTTTTTACCTCATGTGGGTATATAATCAGGGCCACGGTTGCTGGATTGTATATTCAGAGTGTACATAGTTTTTGTAGGAAACTGCTAAAGTGTCTTGCAAAATGTCTGCCCCATTATGCACAGCCTCCTGTGGGTAGGGCGGGTTCCTATAGGTGCGATCCTCACCTTCATCTGGTTTAATCAGTGTTCTGGGCTTTGGCTGCACTAATTGGTCGATAGTACCCTTTTACTTATTGTAGTCAACATCTTGCCGCTCCATGAATCCCTCCAGGGGTTTTATGGATTCATTCAGTGTGAGGATCCGGATAGAATGTGCTTGCTTCATCTCAAGGGCTGATCTGATTCTTCTTCAAATTCATCTGTTGGAGGTGCAACCCAACACTTCAGATGTGCGCACATTTGCAGGTAGGACCTTTTCATAGGGAATTACGTTAACGTGAGGTCTTGATGTAGGATGGTCTTGATGAAGAAGACCAAAGGTGTCCTTGTAGGAAGAGATGAGGCCCCAGACACATACTGATGGACGACAGTGGGACACATAGTAGAGATGTTGCCTAGCAGCCAAGGAGAGGGGACTTGGGAGCAACCAAATCTGCCCACACTGGAACCTTAGGCTTCGAGTCTCCACAGACTGTGAGAAAATACATTTCTTTAAGCCATGCACCACTTTATCACAAACCAGAGTGCAAGAAGTTTATACATTTTTAATAAAATGTGCATATGTAGAGAAATACTTTTAATAGAAATAATTTATAGCTCCAAGTCAATAAACTCTACTTTAAATGGTGTTCTAAAAAGTAATTATCAAAGTTATAAAATCATAAATATTTTTAAGCCCTTCTTTCTCTCAAGAATCCTGACTGATTTAAGAAATTATTCATCATCTTAATTAATGTCTGCCTAATATCATCATTCCAAATTTCCAATTTTCCTTTCCTTGATTTGTCTTTTAAGATCCTGAGTTAGCTATTTATATAGTATTTAGAACGCATTTTTCCTTATTTTTATTGGTTGCACAGAATATTGAATTTTATTTGGCATAGTCACACCTGCATATAATGTACTTTGATCTTTTCTACTCCCTATTACCCCACCTACCTTTCTGTCCTGCCTGATTTTTATTACCTTCCTCTTTTCTAATGGACATTTTTCTACCTCCCTCTCTCTGATACCATATAATAAGGTACATATGTGATACCTTTCTGAGACTGGCTTATTTCATTTAACACACGATGATCACCAGTTCCACCCATTTTTCCTGCAAATGAATTATTTTTCTGTTTCTGATTGCTGAATAGTACTCCATCGTGTAGACACCCATTGTGTATACATACCACAGATTGAACACCATTTGGACAACTTTCTTGCACACAATTTTCCCATACTTGATGACATTTTTTAAATGTCACTGTAATGTCTCATAATAAGAGAAATGCTTTCAATTCACTGTCGGAAATCAGTGAAGATCTTTAGGATGGTCTGTGAGGTATACGGCCCACGCCCAGGTGGAAGGCCAACAGGACTGGTCAACGTGCATTACTCTGAGTGTGTGTTGCTCCTCATAATTGAGACCTGGATGATTTTCTCTGATCTGTGGTCATTTGCATAATAATGAAGGGGCATGAAAAAATAGGAAAGTGCTTGTGATTGCCAGGTGTAGTTTAAATAGTACCTTTTCTCATGACTGGGGTAGATGTTGTGAAAGAGTGGGATTCCAGAGTTTTAAATGGTAGCAGTGATTCTCTGTGTATAGAGAAATTGCAGAGAGAATCCGAAGTAGCCATGATGGAACATTCTTGGTGCAGTTACTACACAGTCCCCTGCTAGAGTCTGTCGGGTGGGTTGGGTGAAATTTTGAGCACGATTTTTTGCTGTGGTCAGTACGGAAGAAATTCATTTTCAAAATGTCCCTGTAATACACTGAGTCTCTGAGTGTTGGTTTCATTAAGTTGTTTGAAAAAAAATTTTTTATGCTTCCAGCTTCTGCTTAGTTTCAGAATAAAATAAAGAAAGCTGCACAAAAATTGTTAAGTCAATTATAAAACACAGTATAATTGTAAAGCATGACTTATTACCATCTAATAGCTATTATTAAGTGATGCTTTTTTGAGAATGGAAACTGGGTTCGTTTAAATTCTGGCTTATCTGTTACATATGGGATTCAATGTGATTACTGTACATTTTTCACTCAGTTTCATAGTGAAAGGTATTAGTTATCTTGTGGAACCCTTAATATGCAGGCAGGATTCCAAACTCTTCTCTAAGTGTGCAATCAGGACCACCATAAATCGACAGATATTTACTGAAATAATGAGCTCTAATTATGAATATGAAATGGATTAAAAGACATGAAGTATTTACCCAGAAATTGACCAGATTAGTGCAAAAAAAAAAAAAGGACTTTATGGATACTTATCCTCCTGATTTATTGCAAGGACACATAAATCTGTGCTTTTAGAAGTTTAAACTATATATTTTGCACTTGATTTATAAAACTTGCTAATAAATCCAGTTCAATTTCTCGTTGAGAAAGCATTATTCAATGCGTCAGCTCTTGCTAAGTGTAAGGATTTATAAGCAAGGAAAATACGTGCACAAAACCAGCCACAGATTCGGAAATTACACCAATAAATCCTGTGGAAGGAAAACAAGCCTTTTATTTACAAATCTTTACCTTGCCCGTGGGATGGAAGTGAAAGATTTAGAAACTATGGCCTTACGTATGTACACTTTAGAACAGCCTAATAAACTAGTTCTTTATCTGTTTTTAACACATTAAAATTGCTAAGTAGTACATATTTAGATTCACAATTTAAAAAGGGAGATTATTTTAGGTGGAAATAAGGAGATATATCCTTGCGGGAGTTAGTGGGCATGTGAAATGTTATTTCAGTGTACTGTCAATATCTTTTTTATAGAGTGTGTACAATGACTTTTGCAAATGGGGGGTAAAAAGAGCTTATAGCCATTCATTTCCTCTGAACAATGACATTTGGTTTATACTCTCCCCACCCCAAAGAGCCCCTAGCCAAAACTTCCTGACCTGGAAGCAGCTGGCTTACCCATCAAATAATCCCTTTACCCAAATGCTAATCTCAAGGTCAA
>PVJO010033054.1:0-12414 GCA_004026905.1 Hystrix cristata | reverse complement strand
CCTCTCCTCCCCTCCCCCAGCCCTGTCCTCTTTCCCTGCCTGAAAGGTTTCAGTGGGGCAGAGAAAGCACACGTCCATGCGGAGTGGAGGCTTGCTGTGGGGCTTCAGAGCAGCCTCTACTCATCATGGGAAGAAAGTTTGTGTTCCCCTTACAGAGTGAATGTCTTTGGAGTGTGAGGAAGGGGGCAGCTACACTCATAAGTACCTGAGATAGAAGGTGAGATTTTGAGGTCCTTGACTTGCACTGACACCAAAGCTGCAGAGAAAGGAAAATCGCTTTGTTTAAAAAATTTTAAAGGACAAAAATAAGTTTGCTTTATCATTAGTTGTTTTTCTGGCTTGTTTGCTGGCTCCTGAAAGAGACTTGTGAAGAGTGGGAAAAAAATCAAAGAAAGGAGAGGTCAGCTAAGGTGAGACAGGCTAAGAGCGACAGAAATTCTCCAGAGCAACAAAATAAAAGATAAGCATGTTTGAAATGGTAACAGCTGCCATAACAATTAAAACTCATTTGTGTCAGGTACTGCAAACCCAACCTCCCCATCAAATTCTATTCACCAATCACTGCTTTGGGTGAGTGATTTCTTGGTAAAATCAAAAATATGAATTTCATGTCTCAGTCAATGTGAGCTATCATGTTGTAGGAGTTCAGGAGGTAGAAAGCCATGGATGTTACTCTAATCCAAGCATGGGCTTTGTGATTTCTCAAGCCATGATTTCAGCAAGCTTTAGATTCAGGTATTCCAACTTGGGTTTGAACTCCAATTCTACTGCTTACTAACTTGGTTACCTTGAGGCTTTAGTTAATTATTCAGAGACTCCATTTTATTATCCGCAACATAAACACAAGAGCAATGCCCCACTGTGTGCCTGGCACTTCATAAACACCCATTACCTGCAGTTATATGAACTTTAACTTGCTCAGCCAGTGGGTTTAGTAAGACCCAGGGCTCGCGAAGAGCTACAACTACAAAGTGAAAAATACAAACACTTTATTAAAGAAGAATTCTTTAAACCAACATGAAATTTCTTTGAAAATCAAGTTTGTCTTATATTCTAAGGTTGTCCCACATGTGGTATGGACCATGATTTTCCTAAGATTCCTCCTTCTCTATTCCTGTCATATAGTTGTTTGGGCAATTATAAAGCTTCTAGGATATTGCATAATGAGAAGGGTGAATTTGTCCAAGATTGATTGTTTCAGTCTGGCTACTCAAGAGAAAGTCGTGAAACAACAAAGAAAGAGCTAAAACTGAATCCTAAACCAGTGATCCTAGTAGAATGCTGTGGTGATGGATCATGGGCCACTATGCTGGAGCCCCAGGCTTTGATCAGGCCTACAGAAGGTTGGTTCTCTTCCAAGCTGCTACTGAGGTGAAAAAACAGGGCCAGGACAAGAGACTGATAACCAGTCCTTTATTGTGCCTTTGACTGGGCCAGCTCTGGATCTGATTCTCCTGATACAGGCCCCTTAGCAACTCCAGGCCCAGGATCCCTCCTGAGGTAGGGTAGAAAAAAATAAAGACAGAGAGAAAAGGCGACAAGGACAATCATAGTTTTAAAATTATACTTTTCAGAAAATTGCAGCTTCAGGACATAATCAAATTTATCTAAGATTACAATGTCTTTTTCCTTCCAGGAAACTCATTCCCCAAATCCCCAGTAAATACAATACATGCCCCAAATTCCAGGTTTTAAAAATATAATAAGCCTGTAAATTCATAAACTGGGTCCATGTATGTCTGCCCACAGATTTCCATCCTCAAGAAAGCAGCACTATGAAGTGGTAGCATATCTCTAAGCTTCACAAATGGTTTGCATTCTAAACTAGTCTACTCAACAGGTAATCAACGCGAGAGACAGTAAGAAAAAACGTCCCAGGTCATCCATCTTGAGCACACATAAAAACCCTGATCCCAGGCCACAGTGTGCTTCACAGTGTGCATTATGCTGGCTACATGCTTCTCTCTACCTAATAAACCTTTCTTTGCCACTCACTGATGTGTCCTCCAATTCTTGCCTGTGATATAAGTCAAGAACCTACAACCTAGCATGAGAGTGGGGAGATTTGAGCTCCCTCATCTCCACTTTGAAGGATTTCCCTGGACCACACTTGCTCACACTTCTCTTGGAGGCTGATGTTTGACACTGATAGATCTATTTTTCTGTTTTGTTTTGGGTTTTGCCCCCAAAATGCAAAGAGAGAAGAGGCACTCAGTCTTCACACTGCTCCTATGTCTTTGAGTTTCTACCAACAAACACTGTTAAAAAGAACTTGGGTTGTGTGCGCTACCTGGCCATCCAACAGTGCTTTCTTGTTAGGGTGAACGGGAATCCTTCTGCTATTTGGACCATGTCTTTCTATAGCTTCAGTTCTACAGTTAATTGAGCACGTCATGTGCTGATCACAAAAGGGAAGGGAATCTGACCTGGGAAAGTATGAAGCTGGTTGCTAACAGTTCTGCAGACAGTTTGCACAGGAAGCTAGCTGATGGGATTAACTTCAGAAGGAAAAGTGAGTGGCACTTCCCAATTACCGATCTCCAAACTTCACTTTCACTGAACCATTTCCACCTCCTGCCTCCTTCTTCTCAATTGCCTTATCTAAAGCTATGACCATTACTTTAATTAGCTCTTTTTTGCTCGTTCTTATTAAGGCAACTCATTTTAGCAGTACATGGCTAATAATTCCTTCTTGTAATTTTGCTGAAAGAGCTGAAAGTTTTCCATGCTTGTTTATAAATGTTAGAAGCCAAAAAACCTTTAAGAGTACAAGCAGTAGATGTACACAGTACCTGGAAGGGGTTTACATTATGCATGATGTGGCTCAGTTATAAACATGACAAGAATTTCTCCAGCAAGTAATAATTACAGAGAGACAGACATGAAAAATCATAAAAACAATGTCCCAGCAAAGTAAAAGAGGTTGGCTGAGAGCTGAAGATATCTGCATAAATTGAAAGGGTGAGAGAGAGGCAAAAACAATGGGTTGTTTGGAATAAACTCTTATATTTGTATTTTTGTGCTCCAACATGTGACCTCTCCTATCCACGGGAAGACAAATATTATATGCCGGGCCTGTTAGTACAAAATTCTTAAATAAAGATCCTTACATCCTTAAATAAACTGGATTTCTTCCAAGTATTTTTCCCTAATACTCAAAGCCCTGGATGGGCCATTATGGAGGTCTGGTAGGTCTACTAGGAGTATTACAGCACTAATGTCACCCTGTCCTTTTGCTTCTTCAGGATCATGCTTACTTCCTGGTCAATAATCAGATTACAAGTTCATACCTAATAGAACCAATAGGCAGCTCACTCTGGAAATTCAGTATGATCCCCAAAGGCCTCTGAGCACCTGGACATTTTCAAGTGTATACCTGGCCAAAAGCCTACCTTAAAATGAATCTTTCTGGGAGCAACAGAAAATGTTATTCTGAAAATACATAATGAGATTATTTGGAACACCTTTGAGTGCTCCTACAGTAAAAGCAGATTTGATCTCAACATTTATTGGCAAAACAGGATCCAGTATGTTATGTTACGTCTTCTGTGGTTTCATAGCTTCAGAAAATACTCAATTCTAAAACTATTAGTCTTTGGCCAACCTTTTTCCCTTCTCCTATTCCTCACGGCTCCCTCTTTCCCCCACTTTTCCCCTCAAACTGTTTTTATCCATATGAACTCAATAAAATAGTAAGAGATAAAATCTACGGACGGAAATTATTTAAAATTACGTGCACTAACAAAGAACAATTTGAAAAAGAAGTTACATAAACAATTCCTTTTGTAATTACATCCACAGGAAACAATAAGAGTGGGAGATACAGGTCAGTGGTAGAGCTTTTGCTTAGCATGTGCAGCCTCCTGAGTTTGATACCCAACTACAAACATGTGTATATGCAGAATAAAATCATTAAGAATTAATGTAAGGATCTGAAAGACTTGTACAAGGTCAATCACAAAACATAAACAAATAAAAACACATCCATATTCATGGATTGGAAGACTTAACACTGTTAAAATATCCAGACTACCCAGACTAACAGGGCCTTCCTACCACTGATCTACATCCTCAGCCCTTTTTTATCTTTTACTCTGAGACAGGTTCTCACTCAATTGCTCAGACTGGGCTTGAACTTGAAATCTTCCTGCCTCAGCCTCCCAGAGTGCTGGGATTACAGGCCTGCACCACCGTGTCCAGTAGCAAAGGTTTCTTGAATCCAATACCAAAGGCACAGGCAACAAAAGAAACAGACAAATGGAGATCATGAAAATATTTAAAATTTGTGCATCAAAATTTGATATCAACTGGGTAAAAAGGGAACTAAAGGGATAGGAAAACCTATTGTGCAAATAACATATTTGGTAAGGAATTAATCTCCAGAATATACAGAGAAACTAATTAACTCAACAACAAAAAGATTGATTCATAAATAGAGGACTTGAATAGACATTTCTCCATAAGAGATATACAAATATCCAACAATCACATGAAAAGCAGTTCAACACATCACTAATAAAGGAAATACAAATCAAAACTACGATTCAGTACCACCTCCCTCCCATTAGGGTGGCTACCACTGAAGAAGGAGGAGGAGGGAAAGGAGGAGGAGGAGAGGAAGAAGAGGAAGACGGGGAGGAGGGGTAGGAGGGAAAATATTGTGGCCAAAATAGAAAATGATACAGTAGGTCCTCAGAAGACAAACAAATAAAATTAAAGTATGATACAGCAGTTCTCCTTCTTGCTAAGTACTCAAAAGAATCAAAAGCAGGGTCGTGGAGAAATATTTATACATCCAAGGTTCATAGCAGCATTATTCACAACAGATAAAAAGTTAAAGCAACCCCAAAAATGTACACTGATGGATAAGTGTAAGCAAGCACATAAATCTGCACACACACACCATACACACACGGGGATATTATTCAGACTTTAAAATGAAAGAAGTTCTGTCACATGACACAGCATGAAAATCTGGAGAATATTATGCTCAGTGAAGTTAGCCAGCCACATAATACCAAATAGTATGAGACTCCATTTATATGAGGTACTCGGTCAAAATTACAGACACAGAAAATATAATGATGGTTTCCAAGGGGCAGGAGCAGGAAAGAATAGGCAACTCCTCTTTAATGAGTAGGAAGCTTCAGTTTTATAGGACAGAAAGAATTTTGGAAATAGATGGTGCTGATGGTTGCACATTTAATATTTCTGAACAGTACACTGAACATGGTTAAGACGGCGAATTTTAGGTTATGTGTGCTTTTCTACAATATAAAGGGAAAACAGAACTACTTAGAAGTTACTACTTATAAAGATAATGTGGATTACAAAAATACATACTGGGGACCATTCATTTTCATCCTTGTGTGAGTGTATCTTCCCCGTACCTCGTCAATGCCAGGACTTCCCAAAGGTTTTACTGTGTTTCTGAGCTGACACCAGAAATCTCAGTTTCCACACAAGGACTGAGGAGCCCCGCTCAGAGCCCTCTGACTTCCGTCACACATAGTCACTGTGGGAGTGGATGCCTCCTCGATGGATAAGACATTGTCATCATTACCTGAACACATCCAAAACAGAACAGAAACCTTTCCCCCAGCCATGCCTTGCTCTGTATTTCCTATCCTGTGGCCTGCTGCTGCAAACGGACCACTTCACACAGGGATCCAGAAGGCATACTAGAGACATCACCTTCACGTCGCATTGATCTTTCCCTTCCCCTCTACTCCTCCCACTTCTGTCTCAATGCTTCACCTCTAGACACTGCAGGGCCATCATAATTAGACGGCTTTCCCTTGGTCTGGCTTGCCTCCGATTCTTCCAATTACTACCAGAAAGGTGCTCCTAATGTGTAAATATCATTTCCCTTGTCTACATAAAATCCTTTTGCAAATTCCTGTCACTTGCACATTAGAGTTCAAAATCCTTCGCTCACACACAAAGCCCTTCGTGACCAAGTACCTCTTGCTCTGTCTTCTCCCATCACTTCTCTGAATATTTTTCCCTTAGTTCCACGTCAATGGATTTATAATCCTTCAAACATCTACACTATTTCAGAGTCCCCCTCACTCAAATGCCTTTCCTTTTTCCTTCCCGTGTCAAGCTAACTCCTACCTACCTTATTACTCCTATGTATCTCTATTTTAAGTTTATTTCACTGGGCTGTAATAACTGGCAAATCTCCCCATTGGACTGCAAGCTGTGGGTCTGCACCATGTAGCCCTTATTCCATCTTATGAGTACCCAGAACAGAGCCTGGCAAAGTCATTCAGTGGGGACCCAGAAAAATAACTGTAGAAATAAGGAATACAAACAAGCACCTGCCAAATTCAGCAAAATTCTCAGACGTTGCAAAGCATGCTTCACTCCAGGTATGAAATATTTATCTGACCGTTTAAACCAGGTTTACTTATTCCAAGAAGATACCAACTGGAAAATTTGAGGAGGAAAATATGAAAGATGTAAGCTGCTACCCTATTGGATTAAAAACTGCCCCCTAAAGAGAACGCCTTAGCATGTGCATAAGAAAATGGTGGAAGGGGAGGGCTGGGTTCTCGATACAGGCTTTGGAACTCACTAAGAGGCGTGCTGCCAAGCTCAGCTTCCCAGCGATAAACAACCTCTAGGGCAGCCGTGGTGCACCTACGGTACGCGTGCCACAGCAAGCGTGCAAAGCCCCCTCTGTTGGCATGTGAGCCGAATCACCCCCACAGCCCAGCATTGGATATTCAGGTTTAACTGCAGTGTGGGCAATTTGTGAGAAATAAGTGGGTTTGGGTTGTAGTCTGGGCACTCAGTCTCTCTCTCTCTCTCGTACTGGGGATTGAACTCAGGGCCTTGTGCTTGCTAGGCAAGTGCTGTAACCACTGAGCTAGATCCCCAGCCGCTGGGCACTCAGTCTGTAAGAGGTTCACCATCACTGATCTAGTGAGCCATCCTATCCGGTTTTCTCTCACAAAGTTACCTTATACATCCTTTAAAAACTCATCCACATAAGAAGATTTCACAGAAGCAGAGGTAGTAGCTTTATTTAGGCGAACAGAGAAGCAAGCTATAGTTACTGCATCAAGAGTAACCCTGACAACAGGTGCCATCCACAACCACAGTCTTTTCTTCCTGTTTGTTGCACATCCAGTTCTTTAATTTGAGGCATAAGAATTTACTGATAACTAAATTACTTTCACTTGACTCGCCCATTAACTAGATAAAGGAACTGCATTGAATGCAGTCATTTCCTTGAATGTTCTGGGTGCATCTAAAAACAGCTTGTTGGGTTAACAAATAATACACAATATTTGGAGTATGAATACTGTTATGTTTAATTCTGTGCCATAAAATAATTATTCCTAATTGTCAGAAATAGTGAAAGGGGGCTAAATTCTAGCAATAATGTGAAATTCATTATAACTTGGTGGCAAGAGTAGAAATTAATATCTCATTCTAAAAGTCAACCATATAAAGTGTACATGGAAACTCTCTGCACTTTCCACTTAATTTTACTGTGAACATAACACTCTAAAAGTAAATCTTATCGAAGCTGGGCACTGAGACCAGATCTCATTCCTGGCTCCCTATTTAATCTTACCTGACTCTTGTCTTCCACAAGAGTCAGGTGAGGAATTTTTTTCTTCCATTATCAAGAGTTTGGCTGTCAGCTAGAGGGCCTCAGAGTGGCTATCCACCCCTCCCCCTGCAAGCTTGCCCATTGTGGGATTTGTCAGGAATGTTGCATAGGCAAAATTATCAAGGACAAGAGTAATTAAAGCACTCCGGGAGGCTGAAGCAGAAGGATCCCAAGCTCAAGCCCAGACTGGGCAACTTAGCAACTTAGTCCCTATCTCAAAATTTATAAATAAATAGCCCCAGGAAATAATGATGTTTGTTTTTGCTTTTGAGATTTGCAGAAGCAAAAAGCATCTTTTGACGGGGTGATTAGGATCAGACGTGCATCGTGTGGCCCACTGATGTGAAGGGGGCCACTAGTCTGGGACACCCATCAGCCACTGTGTGAACCACTTCGAGGTCAGCTTCCCTATCAGGGGGACTTGGTGACAGGCTCCTCCATCTTCTGGTCTAGCAGTCTGTTTATACAAAGTCACCTTCCTTGCCTCAACTCACCAAGCTGTCCTGCAGAGAGCACCAGCACTTGGGTCCTGTAGCATCATTCGGAAAACGCAAAGTGAGCCATCCTATCCGGTTTTCTCTCACAAAGTTACCTTACACAATGGATGAAAGGTCTCTGTCTTAGTCATTTCCTGTTGCTGGACACAATACATTGGGCACAATACCCAACACCCACAACTTAAAGCAGGAGAAGTTTATTTTGGCTCTTGCTTCCTTGGCCAGCTGAAACGGTGCAGTTTCTCATCCTACGGTGGCCAGGAAGCAGAGAGAGAGACAGGGGAGGATTTGAGGAGGAGACACACCCTCCAGGTCACATCTCCAGGGACCACCGCCAACAAGGCCCCACCCCCTAACAGCAAGCAAGCTACAGTGCCCCAAGACCCGATCTCCTTCCCCACACAGAGAATCTGGGGGAACACTTTACACCTAAACCACAACGACCCCCAACAATGCAAACGAACCCGCAAGGTGGGAAAATTGTGGCAATTCCCTTCTACCTCTCCTAATTGGAGTCTTCACTTTCTAAGCTGCAAAGACGACAAATGCTTCCGGAATACCTTCTTGCAAGGGTAGTCAAGTTTTCTTATTCTTAGGTCCTCACTCCCAAGCAGCAAATGACTGGGCAGAGGGACCACAGTGCAGAATTCTTCCATTGCTGCTCACTGTGGGACAGCAACCTGGTATCAGAATGGAGAGAGTATCTGCCCTCAGCTTGCCCTTGGTGGAGGAGCGTGTGTGTGCCTGCATGTGTGTGCCGCTTACCTCTGGAAGAAAGAGAACAGCCACGTACTGGACAATCAGAAGAATAGCTGCCTGGCTCCTTCGGGAACTTGGACTGTATGGTACACGTGGCTATATACTCTCTTGGGTGTTTTTCTCCTCAAAGAACTCAAACATAGAGAGATAAAATGGTAGAGGAATAAGGTAGGAGGAAAACTAGTGCCTGTGGTTTGAGGGAGCGGTTTCTACTTGCATGTAGAAAGAACTTGCTATACAGCAGCAAAACATGTTGGCAACCTCAGAAAGACTGAGCATCTCAGTGGCCAAGGGAAAGTCCTGTTTTTCAGCTAGTTTCTCTCTTCTATCTACAGCATAATTCAGTATAGTTTCCCAATCTTTGAGTAGCATCTCAAAAATCATAAAGCTGTCTGCGACATTTGTGGAGACCATCAAGGGCTTGACTTTCTCGGGGTGACTTCACAAAGCCAGTGGCAAGGACTGCAGAGACCATGTTTACGAGGGCCAGAGGGGATCAGTGAGGCAGGAAGAGATGGCCATCCCAGGAAATGGAAGAGCAAGGAAGATCACCCGGTACCAACACACAGCAGGGCACCTGTGACACTCTAGCCACCTATCCTTTGCCAGGAAGTCTCAAAATTCCCCAGAGCCAGGCTTGATCTCTCAGCTCATTTTCTGACAAGAAAGTGACTATTTTAACTGAAAAGAGGCAAAATAAAGCCTTGCCCTTTGTCTCGCCCTCCAAGGAGAATGTGGCTGGCGGTGGGAATAGAGATGCGGGACACAGGCACTGAGATTGGAACCAGAGCAGCGAGGCCAAGCAAACGAACAGAGCCATTCCTCTGAGAGTGACGACGCAGGCAGGATGGAGGAGAGCAATGCAGTTTTTTGTGAAAATCAGTCCAAGAATACAGCCATGGAGAAGCCAGGCAGTTGCCACCAATTTCTTTCCTGTAGGCAATAAACCCCACTTTGGGTTGCAAATCTATTCCCCAGCTGGCCTTAGAGCAGGCAGCAGCCGGGTGACAGAGGTCTGCCCGGTAAGACAAAGCAGAAACATCCAGCGCTATTCTGTGGAAGGCTGATGAAAGGCAGCCGCCTCAACAGAAGAACAGTCCTTATTGGTTCTCCTTTCCTTCTTCCCGGGGTCTCTAGCTCGGACAAGATGCCTGGAAGCTCAAAACTCTTCCCAGCATCTGAGCTGACCTCAAAGATGGAGAAACGTGCAAAAATTGAGAAAAAGCCTAAAGCCCTCAAATCTACTCCGTGCTTTCTCTCTACATTCCTGTTGCAAAGGAGAGAAATAAACATCTATGCCATTTAAGTGACTGCTCTTTCAGGTTTTCTGTAATATTCAACCACACTGAATCTGAGAAGACACAACAGCAGTCCCAGCACAGAACTCGCAGGAGAGTGACGTTGGAAGACACACAGGTAAACAAATACTTTTTCTTTACCTTCTGAAAGTTTAGAAATAAAGGAAGTCATCAGCGGAGTATAGCTCAGTGTTGGAATATATGTTTCACACACTCCAAACTCTTGAGTTCAGTTCTCAGCGCCAAAAGCAGAAAAAGGAAAGAAGGAGACTCTCCAGGATCAATAAGAACTCAAGCCGGCCTGTTTAATACTGTAAGTGTCTGAGACTCAACTCCTCAGTGTGACACGTGTTACACAAGCACCGCAGGAAATACGAAGTAAATAGCACGGTCATTGCATTTAACTTGCTTGCTAAAGTGTAATTTTTACTGGGTATGTACTACGCATGTGCCCTCTACTAGAGAAAGAGGCCAGTAAGACAGAGTCCAGTCCCTGATCTCAAGGAATTTCCAGTTAGAAAAGGACAAAAGCAAACAGCATCATGGGAAGGAAAGAGAAGTGACCTCATAGGAAGAGAACAGACTAAGTCAGCAGAGAGTAAATAAATGCTCCCAAGAGGTGGCCACTAGACAACTTCATCATATTCTTCTGTAAAGAGATAGGTAGATGCAGTGCAGGCAAATCCCACACAGGGAAAGTCATGTGCAAACGCGGGAAGATTAGCAAGAACAGGTGTATTCAGGGTGGACACGGTTTGCCCCCTTGATGGGACAGGAACAGGAAGCATATTGCTTTCTCCTGTCTCTGAGTTTCACATGCTCCACTGGATCCTCTCTGCCCCCAGCCTCTTGACACCACTTCAGACCAAGCCCACCGCTTTTCAACCACTTTCAGTTCTAAAAATAATTTTACTTTCAGATATCAAAAATTCCCGGCCATATGATAAAAATTTTAGCCTCCCCCAGTCTCACAGCTTTAAATAACATCCCCACACTGATCACGTCCCAATTTCTGTCTCCAGATCCAACCCTTTCCTTGACTCCAATTGCCTCCCTGTCATCCACCCTGGGAGGTATAATGGGGACCTCGAAGGTGACGTGCCCCCAGGTGCTCCTCCTCCAGGGAGGCCCTTCGTGGCCTTCCCACTGCTCAGGCCCCAAATCCCACTCATGTCCCTGTCTCTCACCACCCACATCCAGTTGTCTTCATTGGTTAGGAGACATTTCTCATCTCTTGTATATTTAATACTCTATCCCTCCTACGTGTCCTCTCTTCTCTCCTACTTTATATTTTTTCCAAAGCCCATAGGACTTTCTACATACATAATTTTACTGTTGAATTTCATTCCTTTCTCCCCTCTATTAGATAATGGCCATAAATGCAAAAACCTTTGTATGTTTTGTTCATTCTTCTGTTTCCTCTGTCTCGAGCAATACTGGGTCAAAAATATGTATTCATCAAAGAAATGAATTAATCACATTCCATTCCCGGCCTCTTCCCTTTCCCCAGCTCAGCACTCTTAGACTGCGGCGGGGGGGGCGGGGGGGAGTTGGTCCCTTCCTTCACTCTTCCTGCTCTGTCTTCTCCCTGTCCCTGCAAGGTAATGGATTAGATCTCTATGGAGGGAATAAGGGAAGGAGAGGTTCCAAAACAGGGCGGCGTCTGTGTGGCGGGTGAGCTGGCGGATAGATCTCTATTGGCCGACACCTGCTGGTTACCATGCTCCCCACGACGTAGAACGTGCAAATGCTGCTTGCTCCAGGAGCTGTTTCGGTGTCCTTCAGAGACCCTGACTGACCTCTGCTGAGACCTCAGCACTGTATTCGTTCCAGCAGACAACACACTCACTCCACTGATCTTTGGCAACTCTGCCTACCCACTGCCATCCTCTCTAATGTCCTGCTCCTGGGGACGCACATCATGTGGAATGCAAAAATGGGTCCCCCTCACCCTCACTTTCCCATGCACTGGGTGCTCCCTCCACCGCATCCACTCAGCTGATGGGAAACTCCCACATACATGCCCAGACTGGTGCTGCTTCTACCAGTGGATCCTTGTTTCCTTCATGTTGCCACTTCCATCAGCCTGCTATCCTTCAAACTGACCGCAGGGGTGAAGATTACCAGGCTCCATGTTCACATGTTTCCAATCTCTGGGGGAGAATTCTCTCTAGAACGCTCTCATCACTCAGCTTCAGTATATTCCGGAATGAAAGCTAGAATTCCGCAGAAC
>PVJO010033053.1:0-12497 GCA_004026905.1 Hystrix cristata | reverse complement strand
GTCAATGTGGGAGAATACAGAATGTGTCAGGAGTCACCAATTCATAGAGTAGAATGTTTTTTCTCTTTCCAATGTCTGGAGGGTGACCTAAACTTTAGTTTCAGTCTGATCTTGGTCTAGCTCTTGTATTTTTAACTTTTTACATTAGATTGTTTGCAGAAACAGCTGCCCTTTGCAATAAAATTTCCCATAAAGAGGCAGGATTTATTTCCCCACTCTCTGAATCTTGATTCCCCTCTTCACCTGCTTTGGTCAGAGCAGGGCAAAGAGATGCTAGTCCCAGTCGCATGCCGCAGCCCCTGAATCCCCACCTGGACACCGTGTGAACTGGCCTGCCCTCCCCTGGTAAAGCAGGAGAGATTGTGTGGAAGAAGACTGTGTTGGGTGAGGCCCTCTCACACTGGCCAGTTGCAGCCAGTCCAGAGAGGTGCACCTAGTTATGACCAGCAAGCCTGCCCAGACTAAAAGAGCTGTCTGAAGAGATGAAGAGGTTAGACCGAGATCACCCCAAGGGCAGCAGAGCCAGGCACATGAACTCTAATTGCTCTGATTCTATGGCTGTAGTCTTTCCAAATTTCAGAAGAATGGTCCTTGATTCCTTCAGCGAGCCTGTAATCCTGAGCTTCTATTAGATTCCAGGGTAGTCACTTCTGTGAACCATCTTGGTATCTAGAAAGTGTTGTAAAGATATCTCCCAGGTGACACTGTGCTGAATATTCCTCTTCAGATCATCCTCTGGGATCAGCCTTGGTGTACAGATGGTATTTGATTCTGTGCATTGTTTCATCCTTGATGAAAGAAACTTCTTTATGTTCATATACCAAAATTATTTCATAATTATGTAGAAACAATGGTAGCTTCTGACGGAACACCAAAATGATGACTTCTGACTTCCCAAAAATATATAACTTATCTATGACTTCAGCAAAGAAAAGTATCTTCACTCCAGCAACACTAAAACTAGGAGACGGTGGACTTCTCCGTGGAATGGGTTTCTTTGAGAACGTTCAGAACCTAAGTGGTATGCTGAGGAGAGGGGCTCTCTGTTTTCCAGAGAGTCACACTTTCTTCGTAGGCTCACAGAGATCCCCAGGGGTCTCCAGAGCAGGACTCCCTGCCTGTACCAGGATGGCCCTGGTGGCTGTGACTGGCACTGGGTCCCCTCTGCAGTGGCTGCAGCATATGCTGCTAAGGGAAGGATGCTGTGTCAGTGGTAGAGTCCAGAGAAGCAACAGAAGCTTAGAAACACAGTCTTGCCAGAAGCTCGACTAGCAAGCTCTGACTGGGTTAGTTAACTAAAACATCTGCTGGACTCTGAAGAGTTCATCACAACTTCGAAAATGATTGTACTGAGAACACTACACTTAAGTGTGCTTGTAATCACTCCCACTTTAAAGATGTGTTAGTCTGTTTTCCATTACTGTAATGAAATACTCAAAGCTCGCTACTCACAAAGAAAACAGTTTGAATCAGTTCATGGTTTCGTAGGTCAGAAGTCCAAATAGCATGGTGCTATCTCTAGTGGGGTCCCTTTGTTGTGTCACATCATGGCAGATGCCATAATGGCAGGAATGTGTGCAAGAGGGTGAGATCACAGAGTGAGACAGGAAGCTAGAGACCAATTCAAATGTCAGCCTCATTCTCATAACAATTCTTTTTGCAAGAACTAATTGCCCCCGGTGACCTAGCCAACTCCCAGTAGAGACTTCTTCTTTAGGATCTCACCCCCAGTCAGCATCGCCTAACTGGGACAAGTTTTCTGCACACAAAACTTTGAGGAGCACCCTCAAACCATGCACAAGCCATAGCAGCAGGTAAGAAAACCAGACCAAATATTAGATGAAGTCCAGTAACTTTCTCACAGCCTGAAGGGGCAGAAGTGAGCCTACACTCCTGCGCCTGCCACAGAGTTCCCTCTCATGGGCCAGCCCACTAAGGATGGAGTCCTGTTGAGAGAGATTCAAACTGCCACAAGCCAGAAGATAAATAGTGGCCAGCATTCTGAATGCCAGGAGGACAGAGTACAGGAGGAGAAACTGAAAAACAAATATATCGCCAGGGCGGGACCACCCCCGTGCTCTTTGGCAGCTGTGTTTGGCAAAGCCTCAGGAACAGCAAAACGCCTTCGAGCTATCACTATGGCCATGGATCTCTACACTGCTGCTGTCCTGCAGTGGGCTGCTGGTCACTTAGCAGCGTGTGCCACCCGCCTGCCACCGTAAGCTCTCTCAACACCACTCGTTGATGTTTAATAAAATAGCATCTTTCTAAGATCTTTCCTTCATCCTGCAAGCCAGACAATAGGAGAGATATCATCATAGAATAACTGATAATTATAATTCTCTCATTCTCACATATTTACTTTTAAAGATTTTAAGTACTTTTGTAATGTGTCATCAATGTGCTGGACCAACAGTGTAAGCTAGAGAGTGGAGCAGCCATTTACTCTGTGGCGGCTATTTCCTCTTCTGGCTCTCTTGGGCTGTCATGAGGTCTGTAGTGCCAAGACTCTCAAAAGGTTCCAGCCCTGCCAGCACCCAAGCGAACTGGTTCCCAGAATCTTCACTTTCCGCCCCATCTTCCGCCCTCTGAAGGGAGCAGGGGTGGGAGCCCTGTCTTCCCCTTCCGAGTGGCAAAGCCCTTCGGCGCTTTGCTGCTAAGAGGGCTGCCCCCGGCACCCGTGTGCACCTGCGCCTGTGTGCACCTGAGCCTTGGAACTGCCCTCCTTCCTCTGGAAAGGGAACTGACTAGTTTGAGGATGGTGGTCACCTGCAGCCCTTCCTGCAGCTCTTACAGTCACAAGCCCTCAGAAGGATTCTTATTCCTGCCTGCATTGTGCTAGGATTTGTTAGTCTAACACTCCTTCCCCCTAAAATACAAACAGAATCTGTTATTCTCAGCTCTCTCGGCTATTTTGAGTATCGGCACACTAAAATCCTCAGACTCTTCCCAAAGATGTAGCTTCTCAAGCGGACCATGTGTGTAGAGATCCCTCCGACCTGCTAATGCAGATGCGCTGACCTCACTGTGGTTAGCAGCAGCCTCTTCCTTCCACCCCTTCTCTTATTCATGCTTCCCTACTCCCCGGAACCCTGAAAGATTTATAAGACATATGTTATCTGCAAAGGGTGCTAATGGTGCTTGGCCGCTTGGCAACCAGGCTTGTTCACTGTCCCAGGGTGGGACCTTGTGGGACCCACACTCACTGGACTGCCAAGCTATGTGGGGACCCATGGCATCCAGAGGGTCCTGCAGTCTAAGAGCAGGGGCAAGACTTCCTCATCCTCTTTACCTTGTTCTGTGCCTAGATAGGATCAAGTTTGCAAGAAAATAGCTTCTGAATTGTCCCTGAATCAGGCAGCCCTACCTGGAACCTCTCTGAAAATTCCAAGGGCTGGGGAGGCCTCTCTGGGGTGACCTGGCGGGGGGCGGGGCAGAGACACCATGCTGTCCTGCACAGCAAGCCGCTGCACTGATGAGAGCAGCCCCGAAGTTCATGGCTCCTGCTCCGGCAGAAGGGAAGTCAGGGTAGCTGCACACACAGGAGCAGAGGCCAGACCTGGCCTTTGAGGACGGGATCGCACATCCTATGACAGTTCAGATCCTGTGCACTTTGCAGGCACCTGGAAACTTTGGGTTCAGTCATCGCGGCTGTAGAACAAAATGGCAATGTTAGTAGCAAAGACAAATAAAGCTGGGAGATGGAAGAATTCAGCCATAGCTGGACACATTTAATATTTTTTGCCCGAACTGAATGTTCAGTCCTTCCCCAAATTAATAGCTTGAAGCCTAATACCCAGTGCGATGGAGTTTGAAGCAATGGCCACAGGGGGTCTTAGTCTCTCGACCTGCGACAACAAAATAGCACAGAGTGGGCACTTTACTAACAAAAAGCAGACGTGTACTTTTCACAGTTCCAGGGTCTGCACTGTCCAAAACCAAAGTGGCAACAAACTTGGTGACGGATAAGGGCACGCTTCCTGGGTCACACATGGTGCCTTCTCACTGGGACCTTACACAGGGGAAGGGAAAGGCGTTCCCTAGACACCCTTTTATAAGGGCACAAATCCCAGTCGTGAGGACTCTGCCATCAAGACCTATCACCTCCCAGAGGCTCCACTTCCCAGTGCTGCCACATTAGCATTTAGGACTTCACCAGGCCAGTTTTGTGGGCGCACAAACCTTTGGTCCATAGATGGAGGCGACTAGAGAAAGAAAAAAGAATTGGAAAGAAAACCTCGATCCTCTTAGGAAAAGCCTAAGTGACTCTAAGCAGGACGCTGGCTGAAAAGCAACAGAAAAGGCCACCCTGTTGAGGTTTTAGATAGAAATGAGGAACTCCTTATTGGGAAACGGAGGAAAGGCCAGCTTTCTTATAAACTGACAAAGAACATGTTGAACTCATTTCACATCCTAGTGTTTTGTGGATGGTGGATGTTGTGAGAGATGAAGTTGGGTATTTAGTTGAAGCTGTCTCCAAGCCAAGTGTTGAAGGCAAACTTGACTTCTGATGACTCATAGTTAAATGTGAGAAGAGAAAAATGACCTAAGGCCAGAAGAATCAGTTAAAAAGGAAGCAGAATTTAAATGTTTGGAGAATGCACAGACTCCCCATATTGGAAGGAATGGGAAAGAGCACCAGGGGTGTGGTCACAGGTGACGGGGGACCGTGGATATCAGCCAGGATATGTCATTGCACCCACACCAGAAGCCGTTTTCCAAGACCAAGGAAGAATGACCTGCAGACAGTTCCCAGATCCTTGGGGCTACCTTCCATCACAGGCCAGAGCACAAGCATTCAGAACAAGGATCAGGTGGCTTCAGAGGAGGAATTGCGGCATTTGCAGGGCCATGGAGCTGCTGCCCGCCGCAGACTCCGCTCCTGTGCTCCTGGTCCCTGCAGGTGCCTGGCAGCCCTGGTGCAGCACCAGCCTAGGCACCACCCCTCAAGTGGGTATAGGCTGCAAATTTTGGTGGCATCTACAAGATTCCATCTCTGCTGACACACAGAGCACAAGGCCTTGGGAGGGGCATGGCTGTCTCCACCTGGAGCTCACACCCCCCACAGCACCCCTTGGAGCACCAAGCATGGTGCCAAAGTGGGTTATTCCTAAGCCTCAAGGTCTAATATTCTTTGCCCTATTGGGTTTTTCACTTACCTGGTACCTGGGACTCCCTTCTTTCCTTCCTTTTTTTCCTTCCTTCCTTCCTTCCTTCTTTCCTTTCTTACTTCCTTCTTTCCTTCCTTTCTTCGTATTTCTCTCTTTCAGAATAGGAATGTCTCTCCTGTGTCTGTCTCACTACTGTATTCTGGAAGCACATAACTTGTTTGACCTCACAGGTTCACAGCTGGAGAGCAATTGGCCTCAGAATGAATCTTACCTGGAACTTCGCCTGTATATTACCGTACTGTATTTAGTCCCTATTTCGAGGGGAACTTGATCTTTGAATGCTGTAATGAATTGAGACCTGAGAGACGGAGGAGGAAATGAACATGCTTTGCATTTGAGGACATAAATTGGGGAGCAGGGGTGGGATGCTATGGTCTAAATGTGTCCCCCCAAGTTCATATGTCAAAACCAAGAGTTCAGTGCGATGGCCTTTGAGAAGCGAGTAGTCCGTGCCCCTGCCACCCACCTACACTCACACCACTGAGAAGCCAGGAAGCTCCAACAAGCCAGGTGACCCCTTGATTCCAGGTTATCAATAAACTGGGGTTCTGACCGTTGATTGTCACACCACACAGTGCTTTCATGAAGATCAAATGAGAAAACAGGTGAGTGACGCTTTGATGACAATAAGAAGTGAAAATGATTTTATTATGAGGCACAGAGCCCCCCTCCTGCTCACCATCAGCTGACACAAACTTAGCTCTCAGTGCTACTGCGCAGTGCCGGAACCGCCCCAGGATTCCGTACCCTGAGACAGGAGGGACACGGTGACTTCTGGTATTTAGTTAAGGACAGCTAGACCACACACTAGGAATCACTTTCCCCAAATTAATTAAAGTTTTAGCTACTAGCAGTTAGGAAATAAATAAAATGTCTATATAATTTGCCAAGGACAGAGCTGAATATAATTAAATTGGAATTAAAGTAAAGTTTATAAACCTCTTTTTATAGGGTCATTAGGAATTAAAATTATAAATTAAAGCCCAGGCTTTCCTTATTGGGAAAACACCATTTCTTAACATAATAGCAATATTGACACCAATAATAAATATGCATTAAACAGCTGTCATAGACCAGGCCTTAGGCCAGACGCTCTAGATTAAACCAAGATTTTTCACTACATAAGAGATGCACTAACCTTTGTGGCAAGCACTCGATTTGTGATATCTAAGGTAGCCAGAGTTGCAATATATGTTGGCTTATGTGTCTACGCTTCTTGGCTGGGGTGCAGTTCAGTGACTGAGCATACACTTAGCGTGCACGGGATCCTGGTGTTCCGACCCTAGCCAATACATACATACACACACAAACACGTACACACACACGAGGTGTGATCAAACAATACCCTGAATATCTAAACTTTAAAATGTTATTACACTAAAAGACACACTGCTATTAATCCCCCTCAAAATCTTTCCCTCACTTTAAGCACACTTATCCCACGGTGTTTGCCACTTTCTAAAACAGTCCTGGAAGATCTTGTTCATCAGTGTGTTTAGCCACACTGTCCTGGCTGCCTCTGTGTCCTGAATCAATACAAAACGTTTCCCTTTAATGGTCATTTTGACTTTGGGGATGATCTAGAAGTTATGCAGTCCCAGGTCCAGTGAATAAAGTGGATGACAACACACCATCATGTTTCCACAAGACTGCCTGTCTGTTAGACGGCACTGGGCAACAGCAGTCACCATATTTTTTGGTTTTATTGCAGCTTGTAAAGACACTCACGAAAGAGGACTTCCAGAACTGGTTGAGAAAGTGGCAAGCATGGTGGAATAAATGTGTTCAAAGCAAAGGGGAAGATTTTGAGGGGGATTCATGGCAATGTGTCTTTTACTGTAATACATTTTTTATTTAAACACACATATTTTTATCAGACTTTGTGTATGCAGAAGTATATTAACACCATATCAATAAATTCAATCAGAATGCCAAATTATTAATAAAATCATCCTTTTGGGATAACTATTTACATTTACCCCATTTCCTTCTTTTTTCCCAGAAAAGAAACTCCAGAGCAGGTTGTGGAGGCCCATTAGTTAGTGCTGTCCACTCTCACACAGACTCTCCCTCTGCCCCTGAATACCTGGTGCTTGCAAGCTGGTCCCTTCCTCCCAGCCACCCACTCCAGGGATGTCCCCTGTCTATAGCTCATTCATAAATGAAGTCTCCTCTCTCCCACAATTATACTAAAACAGTTACAGCTTTGCCATCTTTGAATGATGTTAGCAAGTCAATTAACAGTGACCTTGATCAGGCAGCCCCTCTATTGTGTGTTGCCTTCTTGGCTCAGGGCTCCCCCATGAACTCATTTCTTCAAATTAGATATTTGCTGAGTCAGTGGAAAGTTCTTAAAAAGCTAACAGTGTCCTGATAAAAGAAATCAGATCAGGGAAACAACCAAGTGCTCCAGGTGCCCTGCATGTGCCACTAGAGAAGTGGTGTCATGGTGGCCTGGAGCAGAGACAGCTCTGCCCACAACAGGCAGAGCTGGCTGTGTGAAATACTGCAGGACACACACAGAAGGACAGCGCCGCTGGCCGGGCTCACTGTTGTCTGGACGTTCCCTAGAAGAAGCACCACATCCTCCCAGAGCAGCCCAATCAAGGCAGCCCCACCTGGGAGCGGATGTGGACGCCAAGGCAGACGCCCAGGGTCCTCCGAGGGAGGGGACCTGGGGCTGCAGCCCACCTGTCTTAACGCTTGCTCCAGGCTCCTGCCACTTCATTTGTTTATGGCTGATGGCTCGGTAGGACTGAACAGTTTGATAGAGAGGAATCCGTCTCCACCCCCACCCAGAGGTTCCAGTTAATATGGTCCTAGAATAACTTCGTTATGACTTGGTTGCCCCAGAAAACGTCACAGACTAGTGATTTGATGACAGCAAGGTGTTATGGTTTAACTATGAAATGTCCCCCAAAGTATCCTAGGTTGAGGCTTCATCCACACTGCAGCAGTGTTCAGAGGCGGGACTTTGCGGGGGTGAGAGAGTCATGAGGGCTCTAATTTCCTTAGTGGGTGAATCCATTGACAGAGTCACAACTCGATGGCATTATTCAGAGGTTACAGAAGCTTGGGTGGTTTCCCAGTGAAGACGGTGGGAGGCTTGCCCCTGGGGACTGTCTCCCACCTCCAGCCCCTCCCGCTCTGGCTTCCTGGCCACCATGAAGGGAGCAGCTTTCCTCCACCACACCCTTCTGCCACGATGTTTCTGCCTTGCCACAGGCCTAAAAGCAATACAGCCAGCAAGCCGCGGACTGAAATCTCTGAAACTGTGAGCCGAAATTGTTTATGTTGGTATTTTGTCACGGCAATAGAAACCTTGCACATATAATAACAGTGATCTGAGTGGTTTTTTTTTTCACTAAAGTGCAGTAGTCTTTTAAACTAAATTTAAGATAATAGAAAATTTATTTTCTTATGTGTTTGAGAAACACTGAATGACATGAAATTTCATATTGTAAGGTATGAAAACAAACAAATATTGTGTAAGCCGCTGTTAGAGACAGAGAGGAAAGTTTAGAAATTCAAATAAATATGGAAATGACTAAATTACCATGCACTTTATGATACTTCTGTTTTGCATAGTAGGATAAATGTCAAATATTATAGAAACATCTGATATAGTTTATTCGTTTGACAAGTGCAACATGTGCCAGATGATGAAAATTTCTAGCTTTCAGCTACATGATGAAGACAACTTAGTCAAGTCAAGACCTCTCTAAGGTTTTAGCAAAAGTGCACAGTGAACACTGTGTTATCATCTTTGGGATCATCCGGCCCCATTAGCAGTTACAAGGGATATTGTACGCTAACCTCATAGATGTGACCTCACTGGGTGTTATAGATTGAATTTTGTCCTTTGTAGAATTCCTACATGGAAGTGCAAGCCCCCAAAGCTTCAGAAGGTGACCTTATTACAAACAAGGTCCTCACAGATATAATTAGTTAGGATGAAGTCCTTAGGGTGGGCCTAATCCAGTAAGACTGCAGTCCCCACAGAAGAGGGAAATTTGGACACAGAGACAAACACACACACAGGGAAATGATGCAAACAGACGTGGGAGGAGGCAGCATCCAGGCCCAAGGGGAGAACTGGGGGCAGATTCTCCAGCACAGCCTCCAAGGAACCCACCCCGCTGATGCCTTGACCTTGGACTGCCAGCCTCCAGCACCACCAGGTTCTCATGGACACTGCCAAGGCCGGCGCCCCCAAGGCCACTGGCATAATGACAACCAAGGCCTCTCCTGTCTGTGATAGCTGCGGCACACATCTTGCCCACCAGCACCTCCTGCTGCCTGGCCCTGCTCCCTTCCTGGAACCCATCCTGCACCAGACCACCGAGAGCAGCAACCCTACTCCCAGCCTGGGAGCTGGGAATCACTCTGGTGTGGCTGCAGCTCCATCGTGGGCCCTGACATCATTAAGCTCCTGTAGACACAGCTGTCCTGAAGGGAAACTTCAGAATAAAGGGCCAGAGACTCCCAGGGAGGAGTCCAGGCTGCTGGACTGTCCGGTGTCTCCACTCTGCAGGGTTTGGCCAGGAACTGGGGCCACAGGACTGCTGTGAATCAGTAGCTCAAGGAGGAGGGAAACAAAGTGCTGATACTTCTGGCAGCTCACAGGGAGGGAGAGGCGCTGCTGCCTGAGCTCCCTGGCTGATCTGTGGGAGAGGAGTTCTCATGAATGCTTAACCTTGACCAAGATGCACACGGGGCGTAGCCCGGCCAATGCCTGGGCCTGGAGGCCTCCTCACAGCCCCCAGAATGGGCTCCTCTTGACCTGGCCTCCTTGATACTCAGCAGAGGGACCCTGACACTCTCCTGGTGCACTGCCAGCCCTTGCCTGCTCATCACCACGTCTGCAGAGGGGTGTTAGAAGGAACCGGGGAAAGGCTATGGGTGGCCAGAAGGAAGCCAAAGGGCCATCATGGGCAGGTGGCTGGACCCGAGCTCAGGGCCAAAGTCGGGACACTCTGCTTTCCACACTGGAGCCCTTCAACCACGCTGTCCGGTCCCACAGCTCCAAGCTCAACACAGAGGAAGAGATTTGCATGGAGATATGTGAAAGGATGGCCGTCAAGATGATAGTGTCCTTGCAGTGGTGAGACTTGAAACAGTTCGTGCATCCCCTGTGACCACAGACCTCCGGGCCTTAGCAGCCTTGCCCCTCGTGCTCGGTCACACACACTACAGGGGTGCAGGCGGGGCCTCTGCCTTTCCACCGGAAGCAGAAGCACAGGCATAGCTGTCCCCGCAGGTCGGTGTCAGAGCAACCCAGGAATGCATGGAGCAGTGGAGTCTTGCCACAGCAACACCAGCAATGCTCCGTCGCACAGATGGGACAGAGCAAAGTCCGCGGCTGGCAGCATACGTCCCCATGGCCAGGGAGTCCCCGCAGTCCACACTGGGCGCTGTCCTGCACGCAACCCCTGTGCTGCAACAGGACCTGTCCCTGCCCACAGGGGACAGAGCAGCAGTGGGGGTGGCTGAGTGTCACAGGACATAGACTGGAGCAGCACAAGTGAACACGCCTCTCGTCAGAAACAGGAGAGATTCTGTCCCAAGGCAAAGTCTCACTCCACTCGGGCTGGGAAAACTCTGAGTCTCGGGCCTGCAGCCCATTCTTTGGTGGCTGAGCCCCATCACTGCCCGTGAGATTGCCTTCGCCATCGCCTTCTTGCCTCATCCTCCTCACCCCCAACTGTGCACATGGCAGTGTGACACCTCTGTCAGTGGGTCTGGTCCCACGCTGGCCGGCCTGGCAGCTGCCTAGTACCATGGGATGCGAGGCACAGCATCTGCACATTCATGTTCCATGGCCGTCAGAGGCAAGGACCAGCGCAGCCAGGCTGCAGGCTGGAAGGAGAGGGAGACAGGGCGGCGTGGCCCAGGGCCTCCCAGGAAGGAGCCACTGGACAAGAGGGGATCAGAATAACTGATCCCTCAGTGAGGAGGATCAGGACTCAAACACTGACCAAAGCCCCTCTCTGTCCCTCAAGCTCTGCCCATTTCCATGTAGCTGGCCTGGAGCTCCCCGGGTCTGGGGTCTCTGAAGTCTGCAGAGCCCAGTTCAGTGGGCTTGGGCAGGGAGGGAGCTGGCATCCTGTGTGGCTTCCAGGGTAGGGCAGTGCAGCCAGCCTCGTCTGTCCAATGCCTGCAAGCCACTCCTGGTAGCACACAGGAAAATGACACCGAGGCCAAGAACAAGCCAGTATGACATCAAGGAGACAGATGATGACAAATTGAAGTGATGAATCTCTGATGCCAGGGCAAAATCAGGTGGGAAGGATCATTTATCAAACTTCCAGCACGATACACAGTGGAAAGATCTGGGAGGGCTGCAGTTGGTTGATAGGGAAACTGAAAACTTCACCGAGAGTTTCCATAAAAATCCAATGCAAGATTTTAATTTAGAAACCCACGCACACGAAGTAAGTGAGATGACCCATCTTATCCAGGCGGGCTGCCTTTGTGTGTGTGACTCCACATAAACTATGGATCATGTATTGCGGCACCTCTGACATGCCATCTAGCACAGTGCAAGCTGGCTCCTTAAGAAGTAGAATTCACTGTAAGTTCAAAGAGTGCCACCTGCCACCACATGTCTGCATCCTCACCTCACACTGAACCCAGGAGGGATCACGAAGGCTACAGGAGTCGTAGATGTCCTTGCACAAGCCGGGGGATCCACCCATCCCACCGCTGCGATCCACCCTGTCTACAGCCGGTGTGTATTAACAGACCCTAGAGATTATGCATTTGCAGCTGGACCTGGTGTTTGGGGACATCTGGTGCTCTTGATGGAATTTTCCTCACCTGTGCTGCCATGTGAGCTCCTCGGTTGTTCTCCCCAGGATGGGCGACATGGGGCCATCGCACCTGCCATGTCTGTCAATACCACCCCTCAAGGTTGGACCTCTTGGTCTTTTGTTCATCCTTTCTATTAGTACATGTTTGAAATACATAATGTTTAGGTTCCCTGTTCGGAGTTGATACGTGTACATAACACATCTTAATTCTTTTTTATCTCTTCCCGCCCCCCCCACCTCCACCCATCTTTTGAGTTCCTTCTCATTTGAGAAAGACTTATTGCCCTACTTCCTATTATCTATTTTTTCTTTTGCTGTTTATTTATACTTTGGGTTTCTCATATAAGAGAAACCATGCGATATTTAAGCTTGCTTGCATGTCTGATTTATTTCATTTAACATCATGGTCTCAAGGTGTATCCATCTTCCCACAAGTGACTCAAGTTTATCTTTCTTTATAGCACAGTAGTACTCCACTGTGTATAAATACCACACTTTCTTTATCCATTCACCT
>PVJO010033052.1:0-12520 GCA_004026905.1 Hystrix cristata | reverse complement strand
TACATCAATCTGGGTTGGAGATTATTTTCTTTTAAGGCTTGAAATATTTTACTCCAAGCTCTCCTTGATTTAAGGGTTTGTGTTGAGAAGTCTGCTGTGATTCTGATGGGTTTACCTTGATAGGTGATTTGGTTTTTTTCCCTAACAATTTTCAGTATTCTGTTCTTTTGTTGAATTTCTGGAATCTTGATTATGATATATCTTGGTGTAGATTTATTTTGGTTGTGGGTAATTGGAGTTCTATATTCCTCACTTATCTGTATGTCAAGTTCTCTTCTCATGCTTGGGTAGTTTTCTGTCTTATGTCTGTGAATAATCTTAGATCCTTTGCACTGTCTCCTTCTTTTTCCTTCACTCCAATCAATCTTATATTGTTCTTTGCATCATCTTGCAGTTGTTGTATTGATTTCTCATAGACTCTAGTTATTTTTAAGAAGTTTTCCTTTTCATGGTCATAAAGTGAAGTCCTGTCTTCTAGTTCTGAGATTCTGTCTTCGCTCTCATTTAATCGACTGCGTATACTTTCAAGACAGTTTTTGATTTCTTGGACATCTGTTTGGATCTGTTTCGTGGGTTCCATTTCTTTCCTGAATTGAGTGGTCAAGTTTTGCATTGTTTTTCTTAGCTCCTCTGTTTTTTTAATGTGTGTCTACTCTAAATTCACTAAGCAGGTCTTTCATTATGGTTGTCATCTCTGACTTAACTTGGCCAATTATTTCTAATCTGATGCGCTCTATAACCTCATCCATCTGTTTTTTAACTTCTGCTGCTATCATTTCTGAAAGTTTGGTTGAGTGTTTTCCAGTTTCCTCTATTTCATTGTCCTCTGGATTTGTTCTGGATGAACTGGGGGTCTGGGGTTGTATTTTCCTTCTGGGTCTCGACATTTTCTTTCTGTTTATTTTTTATTTTTTTGGTATCTATATGTATTTCCCCCTTTTAGTTTCAGTGCTGATTTTTATATTTTGATTATGGGAGGTTGCTTGAAGACAAATATCAATACTTTTTAGGAGAGTCCTGTTTGTTCAGTGTCTTCTAGGCATATGTGATTCTTGGCTCTCGTTGTTGTCTCAAGACCCTGGATTATGTTAACGATTATTACCTCAGATAATTACAGTATTACTATATGAGAATGTACAACTGGTTATAGCCTGTATGGCACACTCATTACACTAGTACATTAACAATAGCATCAATTACATTCATGAAATTGACCGACTGTGGTAGAAATTAACTTTGTATCTTTAACCATAAGAGCAAGGTCTACACTGTCATAAAGCAGAATCCAATATAAACCAGGAATTTGCATGGAATGCGTATTTGGTTAGTAGAGTGATCCCCCCCCCCCGCTTGTAACAGGGATAATGAGGGATCGCAAAAGGTATAGAGGTAATAAGGAAAGTTCTATTAGATGTAAAATTTACAATAGGATATTACTTATGCTTTGGGAAACTTGAGTAGATAGTTTACAAACAGTGAAAGGTGATAGTAGTGGGTCAAACCATGTAAATTCTATACAATATTTACTCATATGAAAAAGGAAAAGGAGAGAGAAAACAAGAAGAAAAGGAAAAACAGCATTTGCTTAAGGAAGTAAAGATATGAGCCAAGCAGGAGTCAATAAAAGTAAAAATCAAAACAATAAAAACAAGAATATGTAGACAAGAGAATGTATTGGACAGGTATCAGGGTGAATAAGAGAAAGAGAAAATAAGGAGAAACACAACCAATATATACATATATTATGTATACATACACATACAGTGGGATTTCTCTGATGGCCACCACTCTGTGGGGGGCACAGGCCGAAACCTGATTCTGTGCTTGTTAGCCCTACCTCACCTGCAGTGGTCAGTGCTAGGTACTATGTTGATCCTGGCTTCCAAGCATGAAGTCTGGGGGCAGTTGTCAGACTGCAGCAATCTGGGGGATCTTTGGTAGCCCACCCACGTCTCCTTATAGTTTATGTCTCTAAAATTTTCCTTAGTGGTGTGAGTATTGTTGGCTTTACCAGATAGTGATGGCTTATATCAGAAGAGAAATGGGAAAAGAAAAAAAAAAAAAAAGACCATGAGGGAGAGAGGTAACAGTGCTTTCAGTGCAAGGTGTTTCCCACTCTATTTGACATTCACCCTGCTGGTGTGCAGGCCAAGCCTGCACAAATCCGTACTGGGAAGCGGCCTGACCTGCAAGCTCAAGCCTCCTGCCCATGATGGAGTGCAGAGCTGTCTTCCCTGGGAGGGGGCGGAGCCAGCACAGATCCGCGCCCGGAAGCGGCCTGACCTGCAAGCTCAAGCCTCCTGCTCACTACTCTGTGTCTCTTAAAACACTTTTTATTCTTTATTTTTATTATCAAATACAGATGAAAATATTAATTTGTACTTACATTTCCTAATTCATTTTTTGTTGATTTGTTAAGTAACCTAGTGTGATATAAATTACAAGATATTAGCAGTAGTTCCTATGATTTTTAGGTGACAAGAAAGAAATTTTTCATTTGGAATGTTATGTTTGTGGTGAAGCTTCTTTTCAATTTCTCTTCTCGATATGGGAACAAAAGACTGAATAGCAATTGCAGTCCCAGGTCACATGAGGAGTATCTCACTAAGATTCATATCGTACAATGGGAGCTCTGTAGCGACAACTCTGGGAGGATGCCAAAGAAGCAGTATGCGTTTGTGTTCAGAAGTCAAGGATAAATACATCTATTTTTTGCATAACAACTTTGATTTTTCTTGAAAAAACCATAACATGAAAACTCTTCAACTACTGTTCTATCAGTTTCAATGGAGAAAAATTACGATGTGTTCCTTCTCAACCAAAGGTAACAAAAGAGTGTTCATAGATAGAAAAACATGTTAATTCAACAACAAAAACAAGTTAGTACTAAAAAGTTTGAAAGTAAGTGTAGCCTTTATATAAATGGAATAAAATAAGGTTTATTGCACCTACCAATGGAGGGGAAGAATCCTGAGGGAATAGTAGAGGGAGATTGAAAGTAAATGATTCTGTAGCATGTATATATTTCTTTTCATATCATTTAAAAATAAAATATTTTCAATTCTTTTGAGGCTCATAGCTATTTTGCATAAAACTTGATTGAAAATGAAGTTAAAACTTGGTCAAACAACTAGCCCTAAGATGTTTAAGTCACATAGAGCCAAGATGTGAGTGTTGCAAAATATGTGGAAACATTCCAGGTGCTCAATAGACTAAAAAGCCAAAGAAGATGCCATTTTTTCATTCCTTTAGGTTATGGCCAAAAATTATTTACATTAAAAAATAATGCACAATTGAAATTGGTTCATAAAATATTCTCTGACTAAACACTCATGAAAAAATTAGTATGTCTGCCCGAAACCATAATGTTGAAGTATCAGTGTGTGTAGAAATTTATTTAATGTGTTTTTGGGTAAAAATATTATAATACTGAGAAAAAGTTTCTGAAAGGTTGTGTGAATTTCAAGGATGGTAATGAAGAAAATAGGAAACTAAACAGTAACTATTTCTATTAGCTTATTTTTTGGATCTACCTGAGGGCAAAAAGGAAAGGCTTTTATTGTATTTTATATTATTTTATTTTATTTCTTGGTAATGAGGATCAAACCCAAGGCCTCATGCATGCTATTCTTGAAGTCATTCTCAGTGTAACTCTTATGATTTAGTTCTAAAATACCCCCAGAAGTCTCATTTTTTTGAGATCTGAGACTTTTAGAAGATGATTAGATCATGTGGGCACTGTGACTATCAGCAGATTAGTCCATTGATGAATTCTAGCTGAATGCACTATTATTAGGATGTGGCACCTGGCTAGAGGAGGTATGCCAGTGGGGAAGTGATGTGTTAAGGCGTATTTTAGTCCTTGGCACCTCTCTTCTCTCTCACTTTGCTTCTTGGCTGTCATGGGTTAAGGAGATTTCCATCATGATCTTCTACCATGCTGTTTCTGCCTTGATGTCAACCAACCATGAATTACATCCTCTGAAACTGAGCCTAAGTGAAACTCTCCTTTAAGTTGTGGGAATAAAATATTTTGTCACAGTGGCAGTAAAGTGATTAATACAGTTGTTGATGCACCTTTGCTCAAATTCTTTTCTTCTGAAATATCTTCCTGTGAGATGTGCTTCCATTCCAACTTTTATACATAAATTCTAAAAAAAAAAAAAAAATCAACAAGCCAAAAGCCAAATGTGATAGTACCAGCTGTAGTATATGGCATCATTCCTTGTGACACTAGACCCAGTCATATCTCTTGATATTGAACCATGATTTTGGTAGATACATTCTATGCTAATTTTCTGTTTATATTAGATTTCCACAAAATATTTACTCATATAAAAAGACAGAATTTTCATAGACATAATAGGGCATTGGGAATTTATATTTCTAATGCTTTTGTATTTAAAAAAAAGTCATTTGTCTGATACTTGCAAGTTATTTCACTTCTTTGTGTCTCATCTATAAATTTCCTCACCTATAAAGTTTCCTCATCTATCAATTTCCTCATCTACAAAAAGGAAATGATAGAGTATGTTCTTTCATAGTCTCAACAAAATTAGCAAATGTATCAAAGCCTTTAGATGTAGTGATGATTAAGCTTGGATGTGTCAGCTTCATTGGCTTGGAGATCCACTAAGGAATTGATGAATAATACTTTCAGATGTATCTGGGTGAGTCATGGAGGCATAGTCCTGGGTCTATATCTGGTACTGATTCTTGAATCTACTTCCTGGCTTCCATTAATTAAGCATTTTAGCTCTTCTACACACTTCGCTTGTGATTTTTCTGCCTTGAAGCCAGCTGACTATAGACTGAATCCCTTTGAAAGCATGAGCTAAATTAAACCTCTCCTCTTCTGTAAGCTGTGGGTGTCAGATATTGTGTCCCAGTGATGGGAAAGATGACTAATACGGACATGCTCCTGGTATGAATAATTATTTTCACACATTCTACATTACCAAAAGAAAATCTTTTTTTTCCCCACTCTTCTGCCTTCTGTATAACATTATGGTTTATTTCTGAAATGAAAAGATGGGATTGGTCAACCTGAGAATACCACTGAGCTTCCCTAACCAGAGTACTGATCTACAAATTACATAAGTGGTTCTCAACCTTGTCATATCCAATGTCTCCTGCCTTATATTAGCTTTGTGTTGCTGTAACAAAATATGTCAAATATCAAGTTGAAGGAAAAAAAGATTTATTTTGGCTCACAGATTCACAGTTCCATTTCAGTACATGGGCACTGGCTCCCGTGTTTGTAGGCCATGGAAAGGAAGAACATCATAGTGGGGAGTATGTGGTACAATAGACCTGCTTACCTCATAGGAGCCAGGTGGGGTGGGGGGAGAGAACCTGGCCAGGTCCCCACACAAGTTGTACTCTTCAAGGCCTTCAAGGGCATGTTCCTGGTGATGACTTCTTCAGAACTGACCCCATTCCTGAAAGTTCCTTCACCATTCAACAATAAAGCCTTCAGCTAACATCCAAGCTGTTGGCACATGGCCTTTGAGGGACATTTCGGCATAACACCTTTTATAACATTTTATAATATTATTTTAGTTTAATTTTATATGATAAACAATTAACACAACTAAAATTAGTCTATATAATAACTAAAATCAATGTATCAATATATTTTAGTCTAATATTGAGGCTCCTTAAAAATGCAATTTAAAATGAATAATACTTCAATATATAAGTGTTCTATAACTATAAATATTAGAATATATTACTAAAGTGTACAGATCTTTTTTGAGGGGGGAGGGGCTGGGGATTGAACTCAGTGCCTTGCATTTGCTAGGCAAGCATTCTACCACTTGATCTAAATCCCCAACCCCAAGTGGACAGATTTTTGTGTGTACATACAATCACTGTGAATGCTATATCTGTAAATGTGGACTGAGGGAACACATTTTTATACAAACTCTAGTATCATAAATAGTGTTGTCATTGAAATTTTCTTCAACAGTGAGCACTCTTGGAAAAAATGTTTCCTTACTTCGTACAGTAATTGCTTTCCTGAAAAATTCATTGTATATTTAATTTTGCAGGAAATATGTTTAACATATAAAATTATGCTTCAGGTTCAGATTGCTTTAAAGAGCCCTCACCCCACCAGAACTTGTGGTAGGATGTTAGAAAGTCTCATGGGATGTTGGACAATTTTTGGTTGTGCAGGACACCTAACAGCCTGACTTCCACTCTGGCAATATTAGTAAAATCTATTTGTCAGGACATACACTACTTTGTCTGCCCTCCCTCCCACACTATTTTGAAAGCATCCCTTAGACAGCAATACTGCCCTCATGGAAAATCATTGATTTCTACTACCTGTGCCATTAAGGTGAGTAGGAATCAGATAAGATATCCTAAAGAAAGGGAGAAAATACTTGCAAACTATACATATAACAAGGGGGTAATGTAGAGAATATACAGGAGTCAAAAAACTGACTAATGATACTCAAATAACCCAATTAAAAAACAGGCAGTAGACAAGAATAGACATTATTCAAAAGGAGTCACACAAATGGTCAACAGGTATGTGAAAAATAATGCTCAGTGGCATGAAACACCAGGGAAATGCAGATCAAATAATGAGATACCTCCTCACTTCAGAAATAATAGCCATTATCAAAAAGCCTAAAGATAACAAGTTCTAGCAAGGATATGAGAAAAGAGAATGCTTGTATATCGTTGCAACATAAATTGGTACAGCCCTAGAAAACAGTATGGAGGATCCTCAAAAAATCTAGGAATCCTGTACTGGGTATTAGATCTAAAGGAAATCAGTACGTTGAAGAAATAACTGCACTCCCAAGTTCACTGCAGCACTGATCACAGTAACACACAAATGGAAATAGCTGAAGTGTCCAGCAGCTGATCAATGGATAGAGAATATGTGGACAGCTACATGATCATCTACTATTTAGCCATTAAAAGGTGAAATTCTGTGTTCTGTGACAACATGGAAGGAACCGGGAGTGTGTTAAGTGAAATAAGCCAAGCATAGAAAGCCAAGTATCATATGATCTTTTTTTTAGAATTTGAAATTTTGTCTCAAAGAAGTTAAAAATAGAACAGTGGCTACTACAGCGTGGGGAGAGATGAGGAAATGATGGTTAAGGAAAGGTTGATCAATGCAAACTAAATTGTAGTTGTATAGAAGTAAGAAATTGTGTTGTGTTTGTCCAATAGAGTACTATAGTTAACCATAATGCGTTACACATTTCAAAAATCTAGGAGGGATTTTTGAGTCTTTTGCCATAAAGAAATGATAGATATTTGAGGGAATAGATATTTAAACATTACACAATATATTCATGTGAACATTCTACCTATAAACATTATAATTTTTATGTATCAGGTAAAAATACATTTACATTTAGAAGATACATAATCAAGAGAGAAGTGCTAAAATAGCATGTATATGTACATGGACTTATGAATCTCCAATCGCCATTTTTCCTCATGTTCCAAGGAGAAAGAATGTGAAACACACTACATTGTAACTAGAAGTCATCTTGGAGAAGTGATAGGGATGCTACTTAATATCTGAGAAGCCAAAAATTTTTACCTAAAGAGTATGAGACCTAATGACATCGTGTAAATTATTATATAAAGCTGAAGTTACTGCTTTGGACTGATTTTTCTCCCCATTAGTCAACAAGTACTGTTTCAGACAGCTTATCTCTTGCCAAGAAATAGCTATCAATAGTTTGAAATATCTTGGGTAATAACACAAAAGCTAATTACGATATGGAGACTTCTTGTGACCATGGGGAAGACAAATTTTCGTTAAGTTCTGTGTTGCCATGAGACATGTGCTTGAAGATGAGGAAATAGAGCCAAGGAAGCCTAGAAAAATCACAATATACTAGAGGGAGCTGAGGGGCAAGGAAAATATTTTATTTTTGAAGATGGGACAAATTTAACTGTGTTTATATGATAAAAGGAAATAGCCAACAGAGAGGAAATGATTGAGATGATGGAGAGTTAGGTTGAAAACTGAAGTGTGTACTCCTTGGACACACAGTATGATGAGATGGGAATCATGGATAAGGAATTTTCCTTAAATCTCAAAGAGGAGCAGTCATCAAAATCAAACTGAGATATTTAAGAGTTTGCAATCAAATAAAAAGGAAGGCTTTAGAATGTTTGCCCTTTCCCTAAAATTATTTAATTATTTAATTCAAATCATATTTTGACTAGATCTTCTAACAGTTAACTTACTTTCAACTAATTCTTTAGACTTGAATTGATTTTATTAAACTTTTAATGTATAGCAAAAATACCATTTATACAAACAAAAGTGTATAAATAAAAAATATTGCTCAATGGCTTTTCACAATCTGAACAAATCCCTATAGCTGCCATTCAAGTAAAGAAATGGAATAATACTTGTACCTGAGAAGTCTCTTGCCCTCTTTGTTACAGCCTTCCCAAATGCAATCACAAACCTAACTTCTATTCCACACATTTGTTTTGCATTTTTTTGGACTTTATAAAATTTCTGGAATCCTAAAACACATACTTTTAAAAATCTGTCTTCCATACAACATATGTATTGAGATTTGTTGTGTGTGGCTATGATTTGTCATTCTTATTGCTGTACAGTATTCTGTTTTGTGTATATTCTTCTAATGTATTTATCCATTTTATTCTTGACTGCATTTTGGGTAGTTTTCAGTTTGGAATATTAAAAATAGTGCCACTATGTACATTTTGGCATTACTTTTGGTTTACACATTTACAAATTTCTGTTGGGTACACAATTAGGAAAAGTTGAGGTTTTTGAACTGCCAAAATTTGCTGTTCCTTTTTACTGGTATGGAGACATAGTGACATCTGGTGTATGAAATAGTGAATTTCAGGTTTTACTGTATGACAAAAATTTTAAAGCAGCCAGTATTTGTAAAGATAGTTTTAAAACTTACAAAAGTCTATATGTAGAATGAGTTTATAGTTCCTGTTTTTATTATTAAAATTAATCTTAGGGGGTATAGTGACACACATCTGTAATTTCAGCTGCTCAGGAGGCTGAAGGAGGAGGATCACAAATTCACAGCAAGCATGGGCAATGTAGTGAGACCCGGTCTCATAGTAAAATTTAAAACATGGGAGATGGGTGACTGGGGCTGTAGCTCAGTGGCAAACAGCTCTCCAGCATAAGGGCGGTCTAGGTTCAAGCCCCAGTGACACCGGAAAAAAAAAAAAAAAAAAAACTAAAATTTTGAGTTTCTTCCATTTAGACAAGTAAAGAATTAAAAATTAAAAATTCTAAACTTTAAAACTTTTTGGAGAAATAAATAAAATCAAGTGATTAAACAGGATGAATAGATTTATAGAAAAAGTGCTATTTTGATGTGTACTAATGACAATATTTTAAAATGCAAATCATTTCCAACTTTAAATTGTCACATTGTGAAAGAATTATAGAATTTGTAAACTAAAAGTTTTGCTTTCTAAACAAACCAAAATGCAGATATACAGAAACTATATGTCTATAAGGTGAGAGGAAACTAAAACAAACTTACAAATTTAGATACTGACATTAGAGTTCTTTAGAATTTAACCATGGGAGCTCTATCTTATTGTGACTTTTTGCCATTAATAATAGAACTAAACTGTTTTATTACATTATGTAATTAGGAAATACACACATAAGTGCATACTACTTATTGTGTTTGTATATGATCTTTGCTGTCAAAGTAGATGGATGGGCTGGTCAAGTATGTCATTTTAGGCGTTATTTGAATTCATACCTACACTTCCAGGAGACTAGCACAGCTTTCTTCAACATCATGAAACTCATGAATCAAAGTTTATCATACGAATCTCAACTCTCTTCAACATTTATTCTGTGAGTGTTTATCATTACCTTTTATCTGCCAAACATGTTAGGTAGTAGTATTCCAGAGAGAGTTCTCTCCTCTCATACTCTGGGACTTTCCCTTTCTCTCTCTGCCTTTTTTTTTTTTTCTTTGTCTCCCCTTAATGTGGCAGAAACCTGAGTAAAGTTAAATTCCGGCAAATGCTCCATCACAGGTGATGTTGAAGATACATAAATTGACAGAGAAGAGGCAGCAGAAAGGAATAAAGGTCTAAACTAAAGTATGATAATTGAAATAGTTCACGAAGTTAATGAGTTCTAAAGCAAACAGGTGTTTTACAGACAGACTGCAGAAAGGTTTTGATGAGATGATGTTGATGATTCTTAAGTGTGTGTTAACTAAATGAAGAAAGGATATTGAGGTAAGAACGAAACAGGGGATCTGGGTGAATAAGAAAGGTGAAGATCAAATGGGACACTAGGAATTTAAAGCTTCAAAGGTGAGTCATTTGTAATGATGACTGAAGCAAATAACCAGAATAATTTCAGAATTTAAAATGTCTGAGCAATGTCAGTCTTAAAAAATCCAGGACAATATTCAGGATGTTAATAGGTGAGAGGAGTAGAGGTGAGGACCGAAAGTAAATGTTTTATAACTATTGCTAAATCTATAAAACAGCATCTATATTTCTAACTTCTAAAATAACTAAATTCAAAATATGAGAAACTATTTTGTCTATAACATTAGCAGAGTTATAAAAATATCATGCTCAAAGGTATAACAAAAGAGTATTAAATTGTTTTGTTTTGTTTTATTGTTCAGTAGGGTCTTGCTTTGCTACCCTGGCAGACCTCTCACTCCTGGGCTCAGATCTTCCTCCTGCAGCCTCCTCCTCCTCCTTCACTTTCTTCTTTTGTTCAGCGCTGGGGATAGAACTGAATGCTTCCTGTGTGCTAGGCAAGTGCTCTACCACTGAGTTACACTTCAGCCCCTCAAACATTTTGGAAAGCAATTTAGTGCTGTTTATTAGATATGTAAAAGGAACTGCTTCTCATATACCATAATGTTACCTGGAAAAATATATTATAGTACTCTATATAGAATATGATCAAAATTTTCAAAGTCCAGACCAGAGTATATAAAAAGATTGGAAAGAAATGTCTTAAGATAAAAAAAAAAAAATACTTTTCCCTCTTTTTTTTTTTTTTTTTTTTTTTTTTTTTTTTTTTTTTTTTTGGTGCTGGGGATCGAACTCGGGTCCTTGTGCTTGCAAGGCAAAAATTTTGATCATATTCTATATAGTCCCTCATTAAAATTTTTCCTTTTTTTTTCAACTTCCCCTTAAATAGTGTTCTGTCAGTTAATGCTAAAAATACAAAATGAAATTTATTAGCAGTAGAATCAAACATGAACAGCACTACTACCATCAAAAATTCTAGTGGGATTAAATATAAAATACAATTAAAATTAGTGTAAAACTTGTAAATAAAATAAGAAAAGGATATTCTGAATTAAACATAGTAGTACTTAAATTTAGAATTTAAATTCATTCTAAAGTCATCCTTGAAGAGTAAGTGAAACAGGAAACATATATTGTAAAATTCAATTTGACAGAGGCTCTTTGTAAACATCTATAAAAATGGTAGAGGTTTGGGGTCCATCTCAGTAGCAGAGTTTGTGCTGGTCATGCAGGAAGCCCTGGGTTCTATCCCCAGTGCACACACCCCCCCCACACAAAAAAATTATATATGTTTACACTTTGACACAACAATTGCACTTTTGTAATCTAATCTATAAAATATTTAGAGCAGGTACAAAAGATATATTTATGCTGATTTACCATAGTATTATTTATCTTAGTAAAATCCTATACATAACTTATCTTTCCTTGAACAATGGTTAAATAAATGTGTGCTAGAGAATTATTCAGGCACTACAAGGAATCAGCTATACTGTGACAACATTGAGGCAAAAGATATCTAAGGCATATTTTAGGTAAAAAAGAAACCATAGGTGTTCTCATGTATTAACAAAGAGTTCTTGCATATTAAATAATAGTAAGATTCAGATTCATCTTCATGCTAATAAGAATTAGAAACTCTGGGGACTAATATAAAAACAAGATTTGTTAAAAGCAATCAAAATCAGACAGAAGCTGGAGGGCTTTGAACCTTGATAGAAGGGAATCCTTTGCAAATTGCAAAAACTTACTCTCTGTGTAGCTCTTTCTTTGAACTCTCAAAGTTCTGAATTGGTCTCAAATCTGTGACTCTTCAACTCAGTCATTATGGCTTGTATCTAAAGGTCCCACCAAAGCCTCATGGGCTCAAGTGGGACTTTTCTGAGATGAGGTGGATCTAGGGTGTACGGTGCTGGGATTAAGAGTGTATAGTACTAAATTAGACCATGGTTGGTTTAGTATAGTTCTGGATGTGGATAATGGAAAGGCCTACCCTGTGTGTGGGTGGCACTACCCAAAAGGCCAGTAGATAAGATAATAGTGAAAGGGAGGCTTGCTGCTGGCTGCTCACTGCTTCCTGCCTGCTATTACCATAGTCTATTTCTCCTTCTGTCATTCAGCTCTGCCTTGGAGCCAATGCACTATGGACTGAAACCCCTACAAACTATAAGATGAAATAAACTTTTCCTCCTTTCACTTATGGAGGCTGGATATTTTGACTTGGCAA
>PVJO010033051.1:0-12504 GCA_004026905.1 Hystrix cristata | reverse complement strand
AATATCTAGCATTTTTCCAGTGTTCGCCTTCAGTAATATTCAGACTAGGGATTATGGTTCAGTGATAGAGTTCTTGCCTAACATGTACCAAGCCCTGGGTTTAATCCCCAGTACACACACACACACACACACACACACACAAACACACACACAGAGAGAGAGAGAGAGAGAGAGAGAGAGAGAGAGAGAGAGAGAGAGAGAGAGAATCAATACATACTTACCTTTACCAATTCCTTGGCTCTTTACATTTATTATCCCATTTAATCTTTTCATCTGCCTCTTAAAGAGTCATTCTTCATATTTTATAGGCAAGAAACTTGAGGCACAAGAAGGTAAGTACCTTTCCATGGATCACAGAGCTAGTGTAGCAGTAATCTATTGTATCTATTCAAAACCTGTCTGAAGGTACCACTTATATCTTCTTAGAAATATGTACTCTGAGTTCCAAGTTAGTGCTGGCCGGGATGGCTCTTCTCCCAAATCTCCTGCCTCGGTTCGGGAAACTGGAAGAACTGGGATATGGCTAAAACACACATTCTCTCTGTATCTCATTCTTCTGCACCAGTGTCTGTTCACATGGCCTCAGTCTCAAGCAAGGTAGTTGGGCTTCATTATATTAGCGGGTTGGCCTTCAACAGTGGAATACAGAAGTGGCCAGAGTGTGGAGTTCAAGGCCTAAATGTCATACTGCATCACTTCCACTATATTCTATAGGTCACTGTTATGACTTGTGTCTAGATGTCCCCCCAAAGCTTCATGTGGTCATAGGTGGCTGGATTTAGAGTGTGTGCTGCTGGGATTAAGGATATGTGATTACTAAATCAGTTTACTGATTGGTTTGGCACCCGCCCTAAGCCCAGTAGCCTAGACAGAATAGAAAAGAGGCAGAAAGAAGCTGCTAAGGTCACTTGAACATGCTGCTTGCTGCCTTCTGCCTGCCCTGCTTGGTCATGGACTGTTTCTCCTCTGCAATGCCTCTCTGTCATGCGACGCTGCCTTGGAGGCAGTCAATTATGGACCAAAAACTCTACAAAGTGTGAACCAAATACACCCTTTCCTCTTTTAACCTTGGGTGTTGAGTATTTTTTCTCAGCAACAAGAAGAATAACTGAGACAGTTACAAAGCAAGGCACAGGCCCGCACAGATTCAGTAGAGGGGAGAAAGACTTCCCTTTTCTAAGGACATTGTAAAATGTGTGTTCAGAGATGAAAGCAATGTTGGTGGGGTCTCTAAAGATAATTGTTCATGGCTCATCAGGTGGAAGATTGGTATGGAAAAGTAGGGTCTTGATTCTACGGTTGTTGGTCCCATTGGTCTACCACCTCCTTGAAGAATAATTTGGTTTGGTTTTCAACTGAAGAGTCCACCTGTCTCTAAATCCATGTTTATATTAATTTTATTTTATTTTATTTTTTGGTACTTGGGATTGAACCCAGGACCTTTGCACTGAGCCACATCCCCAGCCTGCACATATGTCTGTCTGTCTGTCCACGTGTCCATCCATCCGTCCGTCCACCCATCCATCCCCATAGAGACAATATCTGGCTATGTTGATAATTGCTCAAGGTGGGCTTGAACTGTGATTCTCTTGCCTAAGCCTCCCAAGTGCTGGCATTACATACATGTGCCACCATGCCCAGCTTGAAACTATTTTTTGGAAGAGGTTACCATAAGAAAAAATTGCATCATCAAATAAGTTTGGAAGCTGCTGTACATCAAATCAAGTTCTTGCAAAAGCTGCATGTATAAGTGTTTTAATGGCCTTAAGAAGAAACCTGTATAACTTCAAACTTCCTATGCTCATTTTATCATAGAGACAATAAAATGTCACAGAACACCCATATTCTATGGAAGACCAATTTTAACGAAAGTATAGAGTACTGAACGCTAAGGAGAGTGCAAGAAGAAACTCCAGCCTTGTCCTCCTGTTCATGGTTCCCTGATACAAACTATGATTAATCCCTTCTAACTGGCTCTCTGTCCTCAGTCTCTATTGTCCTAGTTCTATTGTCTACCTGGTCATCAGAATTGTTTCTCTAAAATTCAATTTGTCCTATAATATTCTTCATGAGTTAGTTTTCTTCAAGATATATAAACCATTTAGGTTCATTTAAGCAAAAATAAATATATCAGAAGAACAGTGAGAACTCAGAGAATGGGCCAGGTGGACAAGAGCCAGACCAGCTTGGGGGCTGGTTACACTGAGGTTGGTTGGAGGAGGTAACAAGATGATAGCAGCAATGTTTTGATGACTCTGACCTGCTGATGATTAGAGGGACAGCTGTTTAAGGTCTCGGGTTTTCTGCTCAAGATTCAGGCTCCAGTGCAGGAGCATCTGATTGGCCTAGGTTGACTCACATGGTTTCCGTGGATGAGGGTGAGTGGAGAACCCTGTGGGAGGTCCCATTAGACTGCAGGTGGCCCCTGACTTACAAAGGTTCAACTTGCAAAGGTTCCTGGGCTATCAATGTGCTGTATAGTATTCCCTTTTGTTGCTGGGCAATGGCTCCTAGTCAGTCTTCTGAAGTTGAGGAGAATACTCCATAGTTTATTGGCTTGCCAAAGTACAATGCTTAGTATGTTCAGGGTATTAAATACACTTTTGATTTATAATGTTTTAAACTTATAGTGGGCTTAATAGGGATGTAACTGCCTTACAAGATACGAAGCATCTGCCTATGTAGTTAAAGGGTCAATCCCAATAATAGAAAGTGGACTTCTTTTAGGATAAAAAGCCACTGAGCTTCCATATTATGACTTTTCCTGAGCCACTGGATCTAGTCCAGTGTTTGTATACATGACCTTGAGAGTCTATTATTAGCCTAAATTTCTAGACTCATTTGCTGCTTTCTTGCTTTTTCTGCTCTGATCATTTCGTGGACCTTCCATGTCCTTTTGTGTCAGGTCTCTGTAGTCTGTTTAATCTGCCTGGAATATGTCTCTCACTCACTACCTTTTATCTTTATCTGGAAAAATCCTATTTACCCTTCAAGACCTGATCAATATGTTGTTTTTTGCCTTCCTGATTATGTGAATGAGAATTAAACCGCCCCTCTTCCTCATAATTCTGTGTTAAAATTCATGTCTCTGTTATAGTGCTCATTATATCGTGTTTTCTTTATTTATGCACTTGTCACAATAAGGACAGAGACTGTGTATATCTTATACTTTTCGCCGCATGGAAGTGGCATAGTTTTGTTTGGCTTGAGTTTTGTTCTTACTGCAATCCTTGTGTTAAGCTTGTTATGTGAAGTGTACTCAACTGGAAATCAGAGAACTAATTTTCCCTTGGTCTTTCATCTTTATGATCATTTAATCCTAAGACCTCAGTTTCCTTATCTACAGTAGGGAGATTGTACTCAACTGGTGGTTTATAAAAATAATAGCATCTTAAAACAGAAATTAATTTCCCTCATTGAGGGAATTCTGAGACAAGCAGTACAGGTCTGCAATGGTGACACCACAAGGTCACTAGTGACACACATTCATTGGAATGATGCCCTAGCCTCTTGCTTACAATGTTGCCTCGTAGCTTAGGACGGCTGTTGAAATCAATCCCAGCTGCATCGAGGCAGGTAGTACAAGGGAGGAAAGGGTGAAGGAAGGGCACGTTTTAGACATTTTTACATAACACTTAAATCTCATTGGCTAAAACAAACCTGGTGTGAGCCTTCATCTTGATTGCCAATTTGATCGGGTTGAGAGATGCCTAGGAGGTTAGTAAAGCACATTTTTGGGTGTGTCTGGGCGGGTCATGGAGGAATGACTTTGGGGATTGTGTCTAATTACTAGCCCCTTCCTTTCTGGTGCTCTTCCCCTGTCCCCTGCTTGCCAGATGCCAGGAGTTGAGAGACTTTCCTCCATATGCCTTTCACCATGAAGTTTCTGCCTTGGAGCCAGCCAGCTATGTACAGAAACCTCTGAAAACCAGAGCCACAATAAATCTCTCCTTTAATAGTTGCACGTGCCAGATGTTTTGTCCTGGCAACAGGAAAACTGACCAATACATCTGCCTGCAAAGAAAAATAGGGAATGTAGGTTTTTCTAGCTGAGAAATAACACACTTAGCTAAAATTAAAGGCTTTTTCTGCCAAAGGTAAAAGAGAAAAAGAATAATGAGAGGTAACTAACATTCTCTGCCATATTGGACTACTTTAGTTAAGGTGATTAGAAAAAGTCTCTTAGAGACTAAAACAGCTTAAACTTGAAAACAAAGAAAGATTCACAGCCAAAGACCTATGCAAATAGTACTTTATGAAAAAGTAACAGCAAATACAACTGTTCTGAGTCTTGATAATAAAAACCATGCTATGGTTCATCAATTCTTCACTGAATTCTATAACGTCTCCCCTTTTCTGGGCATTATGGAAGAGTGTCTACCAGGTTTTCTTGCAATTAAGTTGAAGTCTTGTGATTGGAGTGCTTGACAATGGCCACAGTTCCATTTCTGAACCCCCCTCCCCCCCTCCTTTTACATGACAATCACGAAGGCAACACATAGACCCTGCAGATGTCCTGAAATGGAATGAACCTGAATCTGAGTCACTTCTAATGGTGGTTGTAGTGGACTCCAATATGAATGAGAAATAATCATTTAATTAAACTACTGATATTTTTGGGTTGTTTGTTACTACCTCAGCATATTCTATTTTACCTAGTATAAACATGTGTAGTGGATTTAATGTGGTCAACTTGCGCCAGAACGCCCAGCTGGACAGAGTTGGTGTGATACTGGGCATAGACGATCCACCTGAGGGTTGTTGGTGATGCAAAATAAGGCAGAGTGGGAGCAGAAGGTAGTTGGCGGGCTGTTTCCTAGGAGAAGCTCTGCTGCGGCTGGTTCTCCCAAAAGGAACTCGGCTGTTCTTGTCAAGGAAGGAGCTTGGAGCCTTGCTGTCATCGAGGATGGCTGCTGTTGCTTCAGGGGAGCTCTGGTTGTCATCTCTGCTGAGAGCATCGTATCCTGGCTCCAGCCATCATGTGCAGACACAGACGTACATGGGACAGTGCTGCGGGCTCCCAGCCCTTGATTGGGTCTTTCAGGTCTCCAGTGCCGAGATAGACATTTGGCACTTCCTGCATTTGGCTTGTGGGTGAATATTGTAACTTATAAATGTCCTCTCTATTAAATCTGCTCTCTTACAACCAATTGGCTGTAGAAAAATCTAACTAATAAAACATATTTAGTGAATATATAAAAAGCAAATATGACTTGAATAGAGTAAGCAAAAAGTAAAGGGGGGGGTGGTGTGAGACAAAATTGGAATGACACCTGAGTGTGGAAACAAACAGACTGGATAATGAAGGTATTATAGCAATCTAGTAGAGATGACGGTCAGATCAGAGAAATAGTAATTGAGATGGAAAGAAGTAGAGTACAGGTATATTGTGCATCAAGAAAATCTTCTTTTATGCAAAAAAGACAGAGATAATTGGGTTCTAGAAGATGTGGGATATCTAGATCCAGTCCCATTTTTTGTCACCTCTTTACCTTTTACTATGACCCTGAGATTTATGTACAGAACTCTAAGATTCACAGACACTTGGTTTAAAAATCACTGGAGTTGATACTATGAAGACACTTTCAACTATTAATGTTTTCTAATTTTATTGGTTTCTTACTCACAGGCTAATACGGCATAGCCTATTTTAAGTGTGGATCTTTTGTAAATTAAATGTTACTTGGAGTTGCCAGATTAAACATATAATTACTGAATTGAATTTTCAGAAACTGCTGAGTGCCAAAATTAGACACCTGATTAGGAACACATTTTTAAAACGTGTTTTTATTTCCTACATGAAATAACTAACACATGTTCCTTATGTGAAGCAAACAAAACCAAATAGTCACTCATGGTTTTCCCACTCAGAAGTAGCCATGATTAATTTAGATTTTGGTTTTGTTATTGTGAAAAAGGGGGTCCTGGAGGATGGTTGGGTAGTGAGTTGTCTTGGGGATGCGAGCGGAGTGGAATGGAGGGCGTAGAGTGGGGCAGGTATTACAATCAGAAAGCGAAGCACACGGGGTGCAGATGTCTACTCAGATCTCCGGGTCTGTGAGCCGGGCGCGAGATTATTGGTGGTCTTCAGCTGCAGCAACAACCTTCAAGCCCCATATACTCCCCCTGGGTAAAGAACAGGCCTCACAATCTTGGCTTTCCAGACAGAGTGATAGAATGGGAACCAGGAGGGGTGACGTGCTAGTTTAGCTCAGTTCCCTCAGTTGCCAGAGGCGGCCCAGTGAGCTGCATTCCTTCACCTGGCGGGAGAGGTTCTGTGGTTTATTACTTCCCTGGGACATTCAGTAGGTCACCAGAGGCAGCAGGGCAGGGTGGTTGAAAAGACTCACTCTGACACCATTAAAATGTAAAGTTAGGGTGGCATGAGATGAAACCGGAGTGAGAGGAGTGTCTAGCTAGGTGTTTTGGGACAAGATGCATAACCTTTCTGTGCCTCAGTTTCTTTTCCTTTAAATGGGGGTAGTAATGATATTGCCTTACTGAATTTCTGGGAGGAGAAATAAATTATTATAGGTGACATTCTTATAGAAAATAAGTTATTACAGGTTATTATAAGAACACAATAACCTTTCAATAAATGACAGGGATTATCATTATTTAGCAGTGGAGTTAGGTCTTACTAACAAGCCTCTTAAATCCCTCAGTTGGATGCTCACCACCAAGCTTTTTTCCTAAACTTGTTGTACTTAATTGGTTGCATTCCAGTCTCTATGTGATAATTGCAGTTGCATTTTAAAAAGCATAAACTTGGTCTTGATTTATCCCTAGTTGAAGTCTTCAGTGTTTTTCTATTGTCCTTGAAATAAGTCTTGATTGTCATATTGGCTCACTTGGGCCCATACCAAGTATTTTCCTAGCTCATCCTTGTGCACCTCTCTCCCTCGACACCCAGAGGTTTAGCTCTCATCTTTAGCTCTATTTCCCTGTAAGGGTCCAGGTTCCCTCTGCGTTGGGACTTTGGTTTCTGCTGTTCTTTCTACTCTAGAACCTCCTTCCTTCCTTCCCCATTTTACCTTCTTACCTTCTACACATCCTGCAGGACCCAGCTGAGACACTACCCAGAGTGTGAGCAAGTTGAAGGGGGCTTTCTTTGATCCTTCATTTTATTAGTTAACCCCAATATTATGTGCTGTAAGTCTTTATGTTTTATATTACGTATGGAAACATTATATATTATGCAAAAATATACAGTGTATGCATATACTTAGCCATAAATAGAAGATTGGAAACAATGAATCCAAAGTGTAAATTAATTTCCAGTTTTTAATGAATCATGGGACTTTAAGTGGCCTTGGTAATTTCTCTCATTGCCTCTCTCATATTCCCCCCAGTCCTTTTGCTCTCTGAAGAACCGTGCTGTTTCCTTTCCCTAACGATTGTAATACCTGTCTTCCCTACTAATTTGGAAGGTGCATGTAGGTATCATTATTACTGTATCATTAATTATTCTGTACCTACCATAACTGACATAGTGGTACTTAGTAGATATTTATGTAATAAATGAATGATAAAACATTTAGTGATAGAGCACGTGCTTCTCAACTCTCACTCTCTAAGTCTCCTCTTCTAAGGACACTTGTGATTATATCAGGCCCACATGAATAGTTTTAGATGATCTTTTGATAAGTCGTAGTGATTGGTGAGACTCTATTGCAGGGACAGTGAACCTTTTAGAGCTTTCAGTTATAGCAAGCAGGCCGCCGTGGCAGGCGTGCCATAGTTTGCCACTGCTGCTCTATTGTCTACTACTGCACACGGGACAGGGATGCTGGCATCAAATCATGTATAGTCTTAACAGAGGTTCTTTTCACAAGTAGTACAGTGTAGACACTAGGGGAAAAGCCTTTTAGCACCTTCTCTTTCGATGTAGTATTGAAACCAGAGTTCAAAAGAGCTATTAGTTGGCTTGGATGCTTTTAGAATTGCTAGACTATTGAGATAAACAAAACAACTGCTTTTTTTTTTGTAAGGTGGTCACAAAGTAAGGTGTTAATGTTTGCCATTTAGAACCATAGACAAGTTCTCTTAGAAATAATTGTTTTTTTAAAAAAATCTGAGTTCAGTATTAGCATCCTGGCACTTTTAGTATACTGCTCTTATATGATTTCATGAAAAAAAAAAAAACCAACGAGCTGATGGGTAGAAGAATGTACTCCTCCTATATGTATGTTTAGAAATCTTTTGTGTTGGATATTATTTTAATATTACTGGTAACTATTTTGGTTTTAGACTTGTATTATGTATAAGCTTAGCTTTTTAATATTTCATAGTATTACACAAAGAGTATCATGATTTTCAACTTCTCTATTTCTTAAACAGAAATTAGAATTTAGTTTGCTAGTTCTAACCGAGATCTATAGTTGTAGCTGTCCAACAATCTGATGGGTGTGTTTACTCGAATGTCTGTGACAGTCCTCAAACTTGATGACTAAACTGGAAACCTTTTCTCTTAAACGGGCCTTTTTTCTTCTTTTCCTACTGTCCACTGTTCCCAAGCTTGAAACTGACATTTTAAATTTCATCTTCCCCTAATATTTAATTGGTTACCAAATTCTGTCAAATATGCTTTTATAGTATCTCTGAAATTTATCTCTTTCTCTTATTGACTTTATTGCATTGGTTCTACTTTATTTCTTAAGACTGACATATCAAGGCAACTATCTAGTCTCCCTAGAATCCTGCCACTTTCATTTCTTCTCTGTACTATAACCCCCAAAGATTTTCAAAACCACCCACGTGATTATTTTATCTTGCTGGAAGAGAATCACTGGCCTCAGGATAAAACCAAGCTCCCTATCTTGACCTATGACACCATCTATGAATGATAAACACCCCTCTATCCCGTTTGAAATGAATGAGCAGCCCAGTCAGCTGAACCACGCACGGCTCCTTGGGTGCAGTATGCTCAGTTCTTGATTACATTCAGTCACCCATTCAAAGTGTGTTAGAATGCTGTCGATGTACTAGGCATTGTCGTTGTGAGAGGGGTGCTCTAAATTCTAAGGTGTGCACAGTTTTATGAAGAAGCCAGACACATAAATAGATAAATATAATATCTTCCCCCAAAGATAGCAGTATATATGATGTTACAGAAACACAAAACAAAAGAGCCTAATCTAGCCTCAGAAGATTGGAGAAAGCTTTCCGATGAAAGGAGGTAATAGTTCCGAGTCTTAAGTAATATTTAGTTATCCACCCATCTCAATGTGTCCCTTGAGAGTAGTCATTTAGCTTGTCCCATGTGTGTTTATGACAAGAAACATGAAATTTAATTTGTACTTTATGTATGCCAGGCACACTTGGATCTTGCTAATATTTTTCTTAGTATTGCACTATAATGTCACCCATTTAAATAGTTCTTTGTGTTGTATTCATATAATCTAGAATAATTAAATAGAATCAGTGTTTAAAAGCGAAGTACACTAAAGATAGAGCTATTATTTTCAGAAAGATGGTGTTTTCACAGTTTGGATGAGGAAGCCATGAGAATCTCCTGCTAAAAGGAAAGCTTATTTCTAGACCCCATAGTCCCTCATATACTACTTCATGGAATTTAAACTTAACATTATTTGGAAACATCTTTCTTCTATAAGAAATACTGACCAAATCATTTTTAGAAGTAAAATACTAGTTTTAAAGTTTTGGGAGCTCTTTGTGGTAAGAAGCTGGTGTTGTCTCTTCAGTTCTTTTTATTTTTAATTAAATTTTATCCAAAATTATACAAACTTACAGACCATAATACATTGTGCCTTTTGCATGTAATAATGAGCAATGTAAACAACCACATAGATGCAGTATTAAGTCACAATTACACAAAGTTGACTGTAGTACCTAATGTAAGTGTTGCTGTTTTAAATTTGGGTTATTAAGCTCTTGTTTTTAGGATATCTTTATTCCTCTGAATTCTCATTCCCCTCCCTCTTTGTCCTCTTCTTGTTCCCTTAGACCCTTTGCCTAATGGGTGAGATCTGTCCCCTTATCTTTTGTATCTGTTATTTAACCATCTTTCTTGTATTTTGCCTCACTCAAATGAGGCATACTATATGGTATTCAAGCTTGCGAGTCTGGTTTATTTCACTGAATATTATATTTTCCATTTTTCTATAAATGACTATAATTTTCTATTTTCCATTTTTCTATAAATGACTATAGTTTGTCCTTCTTTATAGGTGAGTAGTAATCCATTATATATAAATACCACGTTTTGTTTATCCAGTTATCTGTTGATGGGTATACAGGCTGCTTCCAGAATTTAGCTATTACAAATTGTGCTGCTATAAGCATGGGTGTGCAAGTATCGCTGTAGTATGATGTCTTTAGCTCTTTGGGGAAACCACCTACATCCTTGTGTTGGGCACAAGTGAAGACAGAATCTTTAGACTTTTCAATTCTAGCGGGACAATATGACTAATGGCTCCATTATGTCTACCTGTGGTAAAACCAAATTGGAAGGCTTTGTGGAATTCACTCTTAGGTCTCCATTTCTTCAGCTCCCAACACATTATCAGTAGCAGCATCTTTTCACGAAACAGATGAAATTTTCCCAGAAATAAATTTGAAGATGAAGTATGTTGGAAGGAACAAACTAACAGCAACAGTACAAAACTCCTTCAGCAAGGGATGCCTGGGCTTTCAAATAATCAGAAACTGTGAAAGAGAAATATAAAATATCCTACCAGAAATCTCAATAACCAAGGTGATTAAGTGATGGATTATGAGATTGGGATATAGCAACACCCTTTTTTCTAAAAAGAAACTTTACTTTTTGATTAAATGGCTGGAATTCATATTTTGTAAAAATTCAGATGTGATATTAAAATTTTTAAATACATTTGCTAATTCTACAAACTGGTTACGTGACAAGTTCCCAAATGTACTGAGTAAGTCAGAAATGAGTGGGTAAAAAGGAAGATGCTGTGCAGCCAGTGGAATCAGTAGGAGTAATAGAGACCAGCTTAGTGCTGGTGCAGCCAAGGGAAGTGTCCTGGGAAATCCCTTCACCTATCTGGTTCAGTAAGGGTAGGATTGGTGTTTCCACTGAGTGTGAAATGAGATGTTCTAGCCGGCCTGGCCACACTGCTGAAAACAATATTGGGTACCAGTACTTGAACAGCTACCACCAAAACCACATGGACCCGGTTGCCCTGACTGCTGTTGCCAGCAGCAATAGTTGTTTGAGGTCATTTTGTCTTGTTTTGCCACAGTGTTGCTCAATTCAAAGACCCGGTATATCTCTTTGTGAGAGCCTAGAACATGTGCCTTTGTCTGACTTGCAAGCCGGCCTGGGAGAGGTAGTTTCAGAGATGTTTAGCTTCTATAGCAGGAGATGCATTCTGCTTCATGCCAGAAGTAGGAATTCCGTAAGGCAGCAGAGAATTCCAATAGTGACCAAATGGAAACACCATGTCTACTCTTCTTTCTAAAGTGTTGAAATTGCAAATAACTCTGATGACAACTGAGACTTCATTCCATGATCTAGGTGGGAATAATAGGTGTGCATAATTGAACCCATAACTGAACCCTGAAAACTATGTCAGCCTTCTTGCTGAATATTCTGCCTCCTGAAGTTAGAACTTACAAATACACCTCTTCCTTTTTAATATTCCTCCCATTTTCGGCTTCAATACTGCAAAATCCAAATGTCGTCAATCGTCTGGGTGTGCTGGTAAAGCATATTTGCTGTTCAACCTGAGGATTAATGAAAAAACGAATAAATGTAGTTGCAGTCATCTTACTTGGTGAACAATTTTTTAAAATAAATGACCTTAAATTGGGTATGATTGAATATAAAGACAAAGTTTGTTCTCAGTCCTGTGAAAACAGAGAGCTGTTACATAATAGAATTAGCACTTGAAAGCTTACTCTGCGCTGGATAGTTTTTATGAATTGTCTCTTGTAATCTTTACTATGAGATAGGCACCAACATTAGTACTATTTTATTAATAAGTGCTTTCAGTTCTTACATATTGAAAAAGAATAAGACAAGTTTAAAAATGCCTCTGTTTTCAATCAGAATATAGTTCTTTAAGAGACTGCTTCACGCCTACAAAATCTCAAAATATTATAATAAAAAATTAAATTTTATAAAATGAAAGACATTTCTTTAGTACACATAGTAGAATGAATACTTATGTTTACCTCTTTTTCCTCTCCAAGTGTCACTAGTCAACAAAGGACGTTTTTTTAAAGGCATACATTTACAAGAATATAAGAGTATGCATTTATAGCAAGCTAATTTTTAAAAATTTGGAAGCAGAAACTTCGAAGAACTAGAAATAATTAACTTAACTGACATGAAAAATCAAAGATCTGAGCCTGCTGCCTGGAAGCCAATAAAAGCAAACAGATTGATCCTGCAGAACTTGAAAAGGACTCAGAAATTTGAGACCACAGGATGGGGCTAAAAATAGATGGATTGGTTGAAAATTTTTATCTGTATTAGTAGTTAGGTCTTCAGATCTTCTTTCTCAGGGCAACTCGCTC
>PVJO010033050.1:0-12528 GCA_004026905.1 Hystrix cristata | reverse complement strand
TCCCCAGATGTCAGGTCTGCCTTCTACCCACGATCGTCACTTCTACTTGTACCACCACCACCGAGCCTCCAAGAAGAGTTGTTTTGTTAGTCACTCACTTCTTCGATTAAAAGTTTCCTTCCTAATTTGTTCAATGCCTGACTCTTCACACTTCTCTGAGTCTACTCACTACTGAGCTCCATCTGGTATGTGGTCAGCACTAGGTAAATGTCGACTGGATTGAACTATTTTTATAAGAAATATTTCCTTAGGACCTATTGTGTGCCAAGTGCTTACCCAGGTACTCTACTGAGTACCTGCACCCCCAGCAGAGAGTATGGTTCCTCCCTCTCTCCCTCTTTCTCTCTCTCCATCCTTCACACTCTCTCTTCCATTTTTTTCTCCCTCTCTTTTCTTCTTTCTGTCTCTCTCTCCTCTCCTTCTCTGTCTCTCTCTGCCTGTCCCTCTCTGTCTCTCCCCTCTTTCTCCCTCTTCCCTCTCTCTCTCTCTTTTTCTCTTGCCATCTCTCTGTCTCTCTGTGGTTCTCTCTTTCTCTCTCCTACCTTTCTCTCTCCTACCTTTCTCTCTCTCTCCCTGGCCCTTTTCAGCCCTCTCTCCCTCCAAGACTATTTAACTGATATTTTTTTTTCTTCTGCAGGGAACTAACATTTGGCTACAGAATTATTAAAATTAACCTTTTGCCATGAAGATGAAATGTTTCTAATCACCAAAAATCCCTCTCTTCATGTTTATCACAAGCCCTATTAGGATTTTCTTGAAGTTAAAATCATGGTTCCAATATCTTAAGTTCTAACGTCTTTTCTACTCTTCCCTGGTGATGGTGAGATGGGACAATGGAGCCACTCTGGGAGTACCAGTGGGGAGGAATACGGCACACAGAACCACCTTGAGCAAAGATCAGCACAGCGGGAGAAGCAGTGGGAAGACATGAGGGGACGGAAGAATCAGTGGAGGAGCAGCATGGACCAAACTCTGCACATCGGCATTTTAAGCGGCAGACTCACTGGCTAAGTACCAGGCCCGGCATAATAAAAAACAAAACAAACAAACAAACAAAAAGCAACAGAGATATGAGTAGATGTTGCCAGGATGCTATGGTGTCCAGAGTATTTTCGTCCGTCTTATTTACATGTGTGCACATTGTGCTCTCCGTGGACGATCATGGGGCTATCTTCCCTCCCACTTACTCTTCCGCGGTGTGGCCTCCCAGCCCTCATCGGGAAGTGCAGCCTGGCTCTCCTCCCGAGTCTGGGTGGCCTTCTGATCCCTGCCAGGAAGAGCGCCTTCAAAGTGACAGTATGCACTCCCGAGCCAGGTCATACAGGGCTGTCCCAGCCCTTGCCCGCTCGTTTCTAGGATCTTTGCACTTGGAGACTTAAATCCCTGTAAGAAATCTGACTGCCCTACTGGCCCGCTGCGGGGGCAGCACATCAGAACTCGGGTGAGCCGCCAGCCAGGTGAGTGAGCCAGCGTGGACGTCAAGCCCAGTGGAGTGGAGCTTTCAGACAACAGCAGCCAGCCAACATCTGACTCTCTGACTGCGTCTGTGTGGGTGACCTGGGTACCACCCAGATGAATTCTGCCTGAATCCTCAAACCACAAATCGGCAGTACCAGCAAAACTGTGTTTTGAATTGTTAAGTTTTAGAGTAATGTGTTATACTACAATGGTATTCAGAACAAGCAGTGAAAATGCTACTTCTGTCATTCCCCTTTTAAAGACAGGAGTGGCTCTGAGATTAATAACTGTGCTCAGAACTAGAGATGGACAGGAAAATCCTTGAGATGTGAGCCCTGCAGGAGAAAGTGGATGTAGGGAAAGATAGTATCTGGAGAAAATAGAATAGGAGAACCAAAGTCCTACAAGAGTAAAGACAAAGAGATGGCTTCGACTCCCATGATCAAGAAGGATACATGTAGATGGTGACATCTGAGCTTGACTGTGAAAATTAGGAAGAAGAAATATCATTAAAAAAAAAAAAAAGATGCAATTGGGAAGAATTTCTGTGATAGAGAATCTTTAAGAAATCGAACATTTAAAACTTTATGATTGTTATTTGATAACATTTTATAGAGATTCAACTTCTAAGGATACATAAAACAATACCACAGCTGGACGTGGTTCTTTTCTCCAATCTGCCTTTCCATTCTAGTCCCATGCTTTGGTCATACATGCTTTAATTTCTTGGGAAGTTTATTTATTCTCACCTGGAGGATGCCAAACTTCAAGTGATCATACAGATGGAACCAACTACAAATATTCCAGCCTCTTTTCCCTGGGACCCACTGGATCCACTTGTGAAGGGAGTTCATAACTGCTAAACTGCAACATGACGTCTACACAAGGCCCATCAGATGAGCTCTCCAGGGGTCACTGACTGTGGTCTCCCTGACACCGACCCTTCTCAGCTCGAAGCAGCTAGATGGAAACATCGCCCATTCTCCCCTAACTGCAGTTAGGGATACTTCTTCAGAGGGGGGAATATTATAGACAGCGAAGTAAGGTAGAAATATTACAGGCAGTCAGACAGGGCTGGGCCCTCAATGGAGTCAATACACAGGACAACTATGGCTGGAGGCGCATCCATTGAAGGCCAGGTCTCAAGGTAAGGATAGATAGACCAGAGACACACCCCTGGATGAGGGATAAACAATGAACTAAAGATTACATCTGATAAAGTCTAGGTCACCCAGGAGGGCGACCAAGATCTCCGGATCCAACCCACCCTGGAATGTCCTTGTTCTCTCCTTGCCTATTTACTACATGACTTTCTTCCCCATTGGACCACTATTACCTAAACGACTACACTTGTACTGTTATTGGTTAATCATCATTTTGACACACATTGTACCTGCCTCACAATTTTTGCTCTATAAAACTTCCCCTGAAGGGTGGGCTCGTTGGCAACCCACTCGGGTCCCCTCCTGTCTCTCAGGAGCTCTTTCTCTCTCCCAATAAAATTCCTACTCTTAAAAAAAAAAAAAAAGAAATCGAACATTTGCTCTTGGATTTCTCACTTCTTTGTGGCCACTGCTCACTGTGATCTAAAGTTAAATTATGCATCAGCAAAACCACTGACCAATTCCACGCAGGAAGAGCACTGAGCCTTTGACAATGGCCACAACTGCCAAGGAGCAACATCTCTACGTCTAAGGTTTCCAGGGTTTAAAAAAAAATCTGTAGCATGAACTTTCTGCTATTCTCCTTGGAAAATTCCAAAAGGAGTTAGAGAATGCCCATTCCTCTTTCCTGTTCAGTATTTTACAAGCTAAATATCCATTTACAAATTAGCATAAGCCAACCTTAAATCAATGGTAAATATTACATACATCCCATCTTTGTGTCTGAGATATCACGACTGTTCTTTTAGATAAGAGTGTAAAATTCAAGGCAATTTCTGTTGTATCTGTGACCTTTTAACTTTGAAAAATAAGTAATTTTTCTCTTCTCTTTTCCTAGGCATCTTGAAAATACCCAAGATGTTACCACACATCTATAGCTTGTCAGCACACAGCTATATTCAAGACCTAAACCACTAGAGGAAGAATCTTACTTTTAAAGTATCGAAAGAAACATTAAAAAGCAAAATTGTAAAATCTCTGAAAAATAAGCCAGGATTATTAGTTTAAAAAAAAAACCTCTAGGGGCTGGAGATTTAGCTCAGTGATTAGAGTGCTTGCCTTGCAACCACAAGGGCCTGAGTTCGATCCCCGGCACCACAAAAACAAAACAAAACAAAACAAAACAAAAAAAAAAAAAACCCTTGTATGTATTGTACCATGGCTTATGATATCTGTGCTCTAATTGAAGTTTTTCTTCAGCACAATGACAGTATCTTGGAAGGAAACACATTTACTGGGAGAGGAAAAATTCAAACATGACTAATTGTGTTGGAACATACTGTCTAAAAGGCAAAGGATTCTGGGGGTCTGCCAGTGAGACTACTGTGCCCAGTGTGGCAGCCACCGGTCACTTCTGACATTCAATTGAAATTGAAATAAAAAACACAGTTCTTCTGTTCCACTGGCCCACTTTGGACACTCAGTGGCCACGTGTGGTTAGTAAGATGAGGCCAGTGTCAAACATTTCCTTCATGACAGAAAGTTCTATTGGGCAGCACCCCTCTTGAGATTTAGCTACTTCTCTTGGTCAAAGATCATGCAAAAGTGTAATCTAGTGATTTCTGAATCTCCAAGCACCACACGTTTCTTGGAGAGTACATTCATGCTACGATTAAACATTCTTGTTTGTATTTCAGAAGAAGATTTGACACTTTTGAAATGTGATATAAATATTTATTTCATTTTGAAAAATTTCATCAATTTTGTTTTTTGAGTTCATATCCAAAAAAGCTGATGAATCAATTAGTCAGTTTTGAATTTGGAGGGATTTAGAAATTATAACTTTTATACCATATGTTACCTAAATACATATTTGTCCATAGCATTCCCTAAATTTGCCCAGACATGTAAAAATCTGAAAGACAGGGCTGGGGTGTAGCTCTGCGGCACAGTGCTTGCCTAGCATGCCTGAGGCTCTGGGTTCAATCCCTGCACCACAAAGGAAACAAAAGAACACACACACACGCACACACGCACACACACACACACACACACACACACACAAAACAAACTTTGAAAAGGTAGTAATTGCTTTTTTTCTAAAATCAGCAGTAATATTCAATATATAGACCTACCTTGGTCTTTGCCTTATTTTATATTTCGTCTTTCTTCAGTGAAAAATAAATTTCATTCACTTATTCAACAAATGTTTGAATATTATTTGTAAGATTTATCTACTTCTAGATAATTCTCTATAAAAACTTCCTTTGCAAATTTTGCCAGTTAAAAAGTGAGCAAGTACGAAGGGAGAATTATAAGTGGAAACAGTAACAGAAATGGGAATATTTTCTTCTGCAAAGTGGACTCATTTGGGAGCAGAGTGCTTGCTACATCCTTGACAAGCTTTTTCGTGTGAAAAGAGGGTGAGACAAATTCTTCATGACCCCATGGAGCAGTGTGCTCAATGTATAAGAGCTACAGAGAAATCAAACTGAAATCAATGTTATTGCAAAACGCACTAAAGGATAGAATAGACTGTTTGAATAGAAGTGAGTTTCAAGTCACTGGAGACATCAGGCCCAAACTGGGTTTGTCAGAGATGTGAGACAAGGAATCCGCAGATCAGACGTGTGCATGCACAAGGCCCCCTTTGAGGTCCTTTTGATCCTGAAACATCTATGATGCAAGACTTTAATCTGCCGAGCAGAAGTCCCCTGAGAAATAATAAATATTTTATGCTGTTCATTAGGAATCATTTTTTGCCTGGGGCCGGTACATGTAATTATTAGTATCTGCAGCCTAAACTTTACTCTTAAGTTTATCAATTTTTGCAGTCTATTCGCTGTACTCATATATCAAATTTATGAAAGTATCTTCAAAAATATAAATGAGGCATATTTGACAAATTATATGGATTGCAATTTTAAATCAAGGAAATGAAAGGAGCCACAGATTCAACTCACATAAAACTTGATACTTCTGGAGAATTTATACTGCTCAGTCATTCTTTTGCAGATTAGCAGAGAAAGCTGGAGAAACAAGATGTGAAACCCTGTTTCATCTGGGCAGAAGAACAACTGCGGTGATTTTTGAAATATAACTTATGTCTCTAATTATAGACTTGACATTGCACTCTTATCTGTTTTCTACATTAAAGGGACAACTTTTTGAAATAGCTTATAAAATGATGATGTGATCTCCATTTCAAAAACTAGAGAAATCTGAAACAATTTTTGTTTAAAGACAACCAGAAATCAAATTTAAGATTATGGGTCAATTTTGGAGTGTTCCAAGTTCGTTAGAATCGGTCAACTGTTTTAAAAGTTATTTTTGAAACAAACGGACTGACGGAGGAGAGGAAAGTGTTCAGTACTGCAGTTGAAGCCGGCGTTGTATGTGATTATTTAATATCATCGGACCCTTTGTGTGTTTCTAGATATTCCCGACTGTGCACTGTATTCATGCCTTCACTGCCAGGAGCCAGGAAGTTAAGTGAGATCTGTGTATTTTAATCTTCTCATCCCTGTACAGGCTCATGTTGATATTTCTTATAATTGACTGTTAACGAGTACTGAAAATGTTTCATCACTGGTGCCTCCATCGGAAAGAAGGTTTTAAAGTATTTTTCTTCTCCTTATAGCAATAGAGGAGTAGAATTAAATACATAAAAAAAATCCATCAGAATTAGAGTCTAATTAAAGGCACATAGATCATCTTGGCATTTTCAAAAAGAATTCCAACAAAAATGGTGCCCTGTCTTGATGGAGGAACTTGTATCATCAAAGTGCCAATATTAATGTTCATAATTTAAATGAAGTATCTTTTAACTTTCATTTGTACAAGGGTTTATCATCATCTACAGTTAAAAGTTATACAATTGTGTAAGATTGGTCTCAATTTGAAAAGCTGGCAGAATAGCTAAGTGTCTCTTGCAGGTCATGAAAACTCAGTGACTCTGAGTTATTTATACAGAAAGTTCTACAAAGGGATTCAGACTTTTCAATGCAACTTCTTTCCAAATTTCCTATCCACGTGTTTCTTACATCTAATGCTTTGACGGTCTGCAGCAAATCTTCAGGAAATCATGTAAAAATTCAGATATTTTTCCAGCGACCTTAAGTAGATCTCTACAGAGAGGACACAAGTAGTTTACATTTTCAAAATGCCCTAAATAATTCTTAAAGTTATCAAAGTTCAAGAACCTTTTCTAAATTAAAAACTAATAGTATTTGTATTTTTGCAAGTATATGTAGGCAAACCAGAATCATGCTTATCTTCCTGCCTAAAACTACTCTTAGATAAAGATAACAAATAGTTTTCAGACGTTGAGCATCATCTCGGAGTAGGGGGCAAAAAATCAGATGACACCGTGGTTGCTCCAGCTGGGGTTTCCAGGCCCCTGCACAGGGAAAGAATTTGGGAAGACCCTTGTGACCGCCCTGAGCAGAACGGATAGATTTGGAATTCCAGGAAAGCTGGAAGCCAGGCATTCTCAGGACAATGCTGTGTAGGGAGCAAGTTCCCAAAGATAACAGGGAGCCCTCCCCCATTTCTTCAGTGAAGCATTGCACATCCCAGGCACGGGAAGCAATTACCCAAGACTGGAGCAAGAGCTACCTGATATAAACAGAGCGTTAACCTCAGAGCTCACATAGTTGCAGGTTCTCACTGTGTAAATGGAAAAAACCTCACAATGAAAGAGGCATCAGGTGGAGTAATCAGGAGGGTATTGTTGTAGTGAGGCCAAAAATAGTTGTGGGTTAAAAACTGCTCTGGATTGGGCTGGGGATTTAACTCAGTGGTTATAGTGCTTGCTTGGTAAGCACAAGGCCCCAAATTCGATCCCCAGCACATGCACACTCACAAAAACAAAAAAAAAAAAAAAAAAAAAAAAACTGCTCTGGCTCTATCTAGAAAGACTTGAATGGAAGCCTTTAAAAAGTGAAAATGTTTCATGTAAGTTGTGTCCTAGGATAAAGTTCAAGAATATAGAAATATAAAATGATCACCTTCCAAATAAGTAAAATGACAATGTCTGGCATTAAATAAAAATTACTAGATTAGCAAAACAAAGAACGTGCAACAATATTTGGCAGAAACTGTTAAGAGAATAAAAAGTTAAGACACATACTGTAAGGAAATATTTGCAAAACCACAAATCTTATAAAGATTGGTAATCTAAACACACAAGGAACATTTCCAACAAAAAGAGAATAAATAACCCAACTGCAAAAGTGGCAAAGATCTAAATAAATACCTCTCCAAACACACAGTATAGATGGCAAGTAAACTTATGAAAAGATGCTCAGCATCATAGCTGGTGGTATTTTAAGTTAGAAAACAACCAGATGCCACTTCACACCTTTCAGAATAACAGATGTCCAAACTATGGACAACACCAAATACTAGCAAGTATATGGAGCAACAAAAACTCTCATTCATTGCTGAGGGGGTATGAAAAATTGTATAACCACTTTGGAGGATGTATGATAACATTTTCTTATGATTCAGCAATTGCATTTCTAGGTACATTTCCAAATGAAATTGGGAATTCATGTTCACATAAAAATCTGTACTTAGAAATATATAATGATTTTGTGCATGATTTCCAAATGTTGGTAGCAACCAAAATCCCCTTCAATAGATGAATAGTTATACAAACCATAGTCCATGGAGACCGTTCAGAGATAAAGGAAAATAACTATCTTGCCACGAAAAGACACAAGGAGCTTCAAATGCACGTTTCTAAATGAACAAAACCAATCTGGAAAAGCTATGTTCCGTGTAATCCCACCTGTAAGATATTCTGGAAAAGACAAATTTTAAAGACACTGAAGAGATCAGCAGTTTTCAGGAAAGAAGAAAGAGATGAATAGGTTGAGCTCAGGACACTTTAGACCAAAAAAAACTTTCTGCATCATAATATAATGGTGAATACATGACATGATATATTTTGTCAGACTTTGAAGTACAAAGAATAAATCCTAAATGAAACTATAGACCAGTTGAAAACCATGTATTGATACTAGTTCATCAATTGTAACAAGCATATCACACTAGAGCAAGAAGTTTATAATAAGGGTAACTAGGCAGAGGAGAGACAGAATGTAAGGAAACTGAACCACCTGCACATCTGCCCACCTGCACATCTGCCCACCTGCACATCTGCCCACCTGCACATCTGTCTCCCATCTTTGTGGAGGATTGAATTCAGGCCCCCAGTTGTATGATAGGCAGGCACCCTACTCTTGAGTTACACTCCCAGACCATGCAAATGACTATGTATTTATAAAATCCTCCACAAACAAAAGTGTTCATAAAGTAACATGCAATTTTAGCAAGGTTTCAGGACATACAGTCAACACACAAAAATCAAGTGTACTTTAATATAGTTGCAACCAACATTTTGAAATTAAAAATTTTAAAAACACAATTCAGACTAGCATCAGAAATATGGAACATGTTGGGATATATTTAAGAAAAGCTGTGCAAGCCGTCTACATTGAAAACTAAGGTACTTTTAAACAAAATTTTTATTTAGTCCATATTCGTGGTACATAATGAATATGATCATTGTGGGTAGTTTGTACACAAACATGACACGTCTTAATTCTTTTTACATCCCCTCCCTTGCCCCCTCCCAAAATGTCTTGGTGCCCTTTGCATTAGCCAAATATCTGTTTCCCTACTTCCTATTTTCTATCTTTTATTTTGCTTTTTGATTTATGTATACTTTGGGTTTCTCCATGTAAGAGAAACCATATGATTTTTAAATTTATGTGCCTGGTTTATTTCACTGAACATTATGGTTTTAAGTGCACTCATTTTCCTACAAATGACTCAAGTTTATCTTTCTTTGTGGAAGAGGGTACGCCATTGTGTATAAATACCATAATATCTTTATCCATTCATCTGTTCAGGGACAGATAGGCTGCTTCCAAGATTTAGCTATTATGAATTGTGCTAGTGTAGCACATGGATCACTAGAATATGATGTCTTTAACTCTTCCAGGAAGACACCAAAGAAAGGAATACGTGGGTTGAATGGAATTTCTAGTTCTGTAATCAAAATAATGCTAGCGCACAACAATGAGTTTGGAAGTATAATTCTCCTCTTTCGTTTTCTCTAAAGAGTTTGACAAGAACTGGCATTGTATTCTCCCTGGAGGGCTTGTGGAATTTATCAGTGAATCCACCAGTTCCTGAGCTTTTCTTAGTTGGCAGATTTTTTTTTTTATTATTATACTGCTTCGATTTTATTATATGTTACAGGATTGTTCAGCATTCTTATATTTTCTTTTTTTTTTTAACCATATGGTACCCCTTATTCGAATGAGGCAAAATACAAACAAAAGAAAATGGTAAACAATGGATATAAAAAGGCAAAGGGTCACATCTAAGCTGATAGGCAAAGGGTGCAAGGGAACAAGAAGAGGGCAAAGGGGGAGCAGAATGGGAATTCAGAGGAATTAAGATATCCTAAAAACAAGAACCTAATAACCTTAATTTAAAACAGTAACATATACACTAAGTACTGCAGTCAACTTTAGGTAGTTATGACAGTACTGCAGTTATATAGTTGTTTACATTGTTTGTTGTTATAGGCAAAAGGCACAATGTATTATGGCCTGTAAGTTTGTGTAATTTTGGGGTAAATTTTAATAAAAAAAGATTTTGAGATAAAAACAGAAACAACACCAAAAATATGTCACCGGTTATGTTCCTCCTCCATTTATTCCTTTGCTCTTTGTGGTCCTGTATAATTTTCCTAATAACTTGGGTAATATTCCTAATTTAAACTTCATGTTATTGACGTAAAGATATATGAAAACCATTATTTGATACCTTGGCATTCACACTTCTGATGTCTTCCCATCACATTTCACTGTCTCAAGCTAAAGCTGATTCAAATTAGCTTTGTTATTATTTTGCTGTGTTTAAAAATTAGATTTTTAATTGACAATTAAAAGTTTCATGTATTTATGGGGTATGGTGTGACATTTCAAATTTGCACACGATATGTAAAGACCAGATATCACCTCAAGCATTTATCATTTCTTTGTATTGAAAACATCAAAATCTCCTCTAGTGGCTATTTTGAAACAGACAATTAAATGCCGTTACCCTATCGTGCTATACAATCTTAAAAAATATTCTTCCTGTGTAACTGCACTCTGCATCTGTCAGCTGTCTTTTCCTCATCCCTTCATCCTGCATCTACTTCTGTAAGCTGAACTTTTTATTTTCCACAAATAAGTGAGAACATATGTATTTGTCTTTTTGTATCTGGCTTCACATAACACAGTGTTGTCTGGTTCCTCTCAGGTTGCCACAAATGATAGTATTTCATTCTTTATTATGGTTGAATCCATTGTGTAGATACATCACATTTTATTTAGCTGTTCATGCATCAGTGGATGCCTAGTTTGATTCTTTATCTCTTGTGAATAATATTGCAATAAACTTGGGAGGCAGGTATCTCTTCGATGTACTGATTTCTTTTCTTTTGGATATATACTCAGTAGTGGGACTGCTCAATTATAAATAGTTCTCTTTATAATTTTTCTGAGGAATTTTTATTTTTTTAATATTTTCTTAGTTCAGTTTTGGTAATTGGTAAGTTTCTAGGAATTTGTCCATTTCTTCAAGTTGCTTTGTTTTGTTGGAGTACAATTTTTCATAGTAGTTCCAAATTATCTTCTGAATTTTGGTGGTATCTGTTGTGATTTCATCTTTTTTCATTTCTAATTGTATTTATGTGGATATTCTCTCTCTCTCTCTCTCTCTCTCTCTCTCTCTCTCTCTCTCTCCCTCTCTTTAATTATCTCACTGTGTAGCCCATGTTGGTCTTGAATTCATGGTGATCCTCCTGCCTCAGCCTCCTGAGTGCTGAGATTATAGTCATGTGCAATGTCCAACCTGAGTGCTGGGTTCTTCTTCTTTTGCTAAGCAGTTTTTCTATTTTGTTTGATCTTTCAAATAACAGGCTCTTTGATTCTTTGTATTTATATTTTTAGTTTCGATGTCATTAATTCTGTTATGATCATAATGATTATCCTCCTTGTACTAGGCTTGGGTTTGGACTAGTCCTGCTTTTCTAGTTTCTTGAGGTGCATAATTAGGTTATTTGAGCTCAGTCTATTTTTCTAATGTAAGTATTCATGGCAATAAACATCTGTCTTAGGACTGCTCACATTGTGTTCCATTTATTGTATTAGCATTATCCTTTTATTACAAGAATTGTTTAATGTCTTCCTTGATTTCTTGTGTGACCCATTGAGCACTCAGGAGTATTAGTTAATGTCCCGTGAAATTTCTGTGGTTTCTTTTGCCATTGTTTCAATGCACTTTTGCTAGTTTCAATGCACTGTGATCAGATAGAATATATGGTATGATTTTGAGTCTTTTGTATTTATTTAAGCAGGCTTTACAGTCCAGCATGTGGTCTATTTTGGAGAAGGTTCCACGTGTTGTGAGAAGAATGTGTATTCTGTTGCAGTAAGGTAGAACACTCTGTAGATAGCTCTTAAATCCATTTTTTCAAAGGTGTTGTTTGGTTCTGATATCTCTTTGTAACTTTTTATTTAGTTGATCTGTCATTCTATGAATGTAGGGTATTGAGGTCATGATTATGATTGTATTGGTGTTTATTTGGTCTTTTTTTTAAAGGGTTTTATTTGGTCTTTTTATGTCCAGTGGTGTTTGTTTTATTGTCACGTGCCCCACTATTTACTGCATATATATTTATAATTGCTATCTCTTCCTGTTGAATTGTTCCCTTAACTAATATATAGTGATCTTTTTTGCCTCTTCTGATCAGATTTAGACTAAAGTTTACTTTGAGAATAAAATTGCTAGCCCTGCTTGCTTTTGCAATTTTGGTGTATGAAATGTTGTTTTCCATCTTTCAATTTTTTAGTCTTGAATTTCTTTGGGGGTTAGATGAGGTTCTTGGATACAACACATT
>PVJO010033049.1:0-12509 GCA_004026905.1 Hystrix cristata | reverse complement strand
ATGTACTGGAGCTGCTAGCGTAGACCCTTGGGAGAGACTGCGTGCAGCTCTTCTTAATTCCATGGCCAGGGAAGGCAGAGTGGTAGTTTGAGCCTGGCTTTGTGAGAATATTTACACCACAGAAATTGGCAAATGCAAATCAGATATTTTTTTCCTTATAGAGACAATTGTTAAAAATTTACAGGGGACACCATCTGGCACAGAAATCCATAGTTAACAAGCTCTCCAGGGAATTCTGATACCTTCCAGTTTTTCCTCCCCGATGGTAAAGGTATCCAAAATTCAGATTTGTGCACAGTTCGTCAGGCTGAGCTTAGGCACTGGGATTCAGTTCCTCGTTGTGACCAAGTATCCACAAGGGAACGACTGCTCCTCCCTCAGGGATTCCGTCTCCTGCCTCCTTCTCACCCGCTGTAAGGAGGAGGAGACTGAGTGTGAGAAGCTACTGCAGGACTGCTATTTTGGTCTCTACACCCGGCATTGTTGAAAAGAAGCCTGATTTGCAAACAAAGATTTTATAGCTGTGAATTTCAGCAGGCTAAAAACAGTGCCATTCTGTCTACATAGCAAATGGAGCCCTCTCTCTCCATCTCTCGCTCTCTGTCTTTCACTCTCTCTCTTCTTTTTTTCTCTCTCTGACAGAATTCAAAACCACTCTGGATGATAGTGATTTACTGAAATAGCCAAATCCAGACTTCTGCCCACATCAGCACAGTATGCATCGTACACCTGCACACGGTCCCTCCAAATGCAATTTGGGGCATTAAGTGGGGAAGGACGAATGAAGAAGCAAACAAAAGTTGCTGTGGAGCATTTAGATCTCCTGCTACTGGGCTGTGTGTGCATGCGTGTGTGTGTGTGTGTGCGTGTGTGTGTGTGTGTAAAAGAGTCCCTTTTTAAAAGGAAATAATGCTTCACCTGCTTAATCATATGCATTATCCAGTAAACCAGCTATACAGGCTAATGACCTGGGCAGTTCCCCTAATGAGTCTAGCAGATCGCCTGCTGGACAGATTTCCAGGATTAATTCATTCCTCAGCTCTGCTCCATCTTCTGAAGATGAGGGGTCGAGGTTGGCCTTCATTCTGGCCCCAATCAAGGCTTACTGGATTTGTGGCCGGGCTTGATCACCAGTGAAGTACTCTATACAGCTTTAAAAGGAGAGAGGAGTAGGAATTCAGGAGAACATCTGCAATGAATGTTCTATACACTTACTTCCATAAGTAATAATTTGTTACCAGAACATGGAAACGGTGGTAGTTACATTGATTTTTATAATACAATAGCTGGCAATTAGCTGATATTTGGTGACGTTTAAATATACAGATAGAAAAGGTGAATAAATACATGACTCAGTGAATGAACAAATGTTTACAAATGTGGGTTTGTAGATTTCACTTACATTTGCCAGTCTCACTTAGATTTTCTGTCAAGGACAATTCTAACTTGTCCTTTGACTTCCTATTAATGAATTAATTTTGGTTGTCCTGGGGATTGAACCCAAGGTCTTTGCACTAAGCTACATTCCCAGCCAGTTCTTTTTTATTCTTTAAGAGAGGTTCTCAGTTGCTAAATCTCTCATGGTGGGCTTGAAATTGCGATCTGCCTGCCAGAGTGCTGACATTACAGGGCTGTGCCGTGGTGCCCATCTTACCTAGACTGTTTTAAAGGTCTGTGGACGGTTTGATCCTAACTTCCTTACCTCTGTGCAGCATCACTATTGCTGTAGTTACTTAGCTCTATCTTCGGTAACTGTGGTTGAGGAGTTAAAATACACAGGGCCTGAGTTTCTCATTTGGACCCCAGCTGAGACGGAAATAAAAGTTAACCAGTGTTTTGACTTTCCGGGGCCGAGCCTGAGTTGGGGATGTGGTCTTCATCATTTGGCCGCCATCCAGACCACATAGTGCCCAATTGTCAAACAAGGTCCTAGTGCATCCCAGTCTCTCCCACCTCCAGGGACAAATTGAGTTTGTACTAGACTCCATCATGTACATGATACACACGTTTATCTCACAGACACAGCAGAGACCATGTTCTAAGCACATGTTCTATGCCAGGTATTTATATGCTTCATGTAAATTAGCTCATTTAGCCAGGCATGGTAGCACACACCTGTAACCTCAGCACTTGGGAGGCTGAGGCAGAAGGAGCATGATTTCAAACCCAGCCTGGACTACATAGTAGAGCCCTACTTCAAAAAACAAAACAGAGTAGCTCATTTAATCTTCACACCAATCTTGTGAGATAAGAAGAACTAGTTCATTTTTCAGAGGAGCCAATGGAATGGATGTAGTGCAAATAATTTGTTCAAGATCTCACCGTTCAAGCCTAGCTTAACTTCATTTTCTTTTTACTTTTCCAAACTGCTCTTTGGGGCTTGAGAATTGCAATTACTGTATACAAAAAACATAAAAACTAACATACACATATGTAAGGATGTGAGAGAGCATAATTTGAATGTAGATTTGATTTTGGTAAAGAAGAAAAACGTCAGGTTAGCAGGGAGCAATTAACATTATGGCTGCCTGAGTAACCTAGTGGGTCACTAGGCTTTGGCAAAAGTGAAATCAATTCCCAATTCACAGACACTTGCTAAGTCTGTCTTCTGTCCACCCTGCTGTGGGACATTCCTTCCTGCCTTGTACCAATTTTAAGTTTCCTAGTTAAGGGAAATGGCTACAAATCCATTATAATCACAACTACTGCTAATAAAACTACCAGAGATTACACACTTTTGTGTCAGAATTCTGACTCTGTGTTCTTTTGATGGGTGTTTTGTGTATCCACTATCATCCTTTGCTTTTACTGCATATCTATCTTTGTATTTTATATGAGGTGGGGTTTTTGTTTTTGTTTTTGTTTTGATAGCATATATTTTGGATTGTTCCCTTCTTTCCAATCTGGTCATCTTTGCCTTTCAGATAAGATGTTTAGACCTTTCTCATCTGGTGTAAATATTGATTTAGTATATTTAAGTATGCAGTCTTGCTAGTTATTTTCTATTTGCTGATCTGTTGTTACTTTTCTCTCTTTTTCTTCATTCCTAGTTTTGGAATGAAGTTTTTATTGTGTGTCCACCTTATTTCTATTCTTGACTTTGGGATATACCTCTTTTTTTTAGAGGCTGCTTCGTGGTTTATAATGTGTCTTTAACTCTTCTCAATCTATTTACCATTCCATGTAAATGTAAACATTCCAAAACCTTCTTCTAGCTTTCTTTCTCCAAAGCTTTGTCCTGTTTTTCTTATATACTTTATTTCTACATGTTATAACTCACATACACTTTAGATTATAATTTTTCTTTTACAGTGAATAAGACAAGAAAAAGAAAGTTTTTTATAATTTATCTTTGTTTTTACTATTTCTGGCACTCTCTGTTTCTTTGTGAAGGTACAACTTTTGTACTCGATATAATTTCTTATAGTGCAGTTCTACTTTCAATATATTCTCTGCTTTTATTTGTTATAAAAAAACTTATTTTACATTAATTTTCAGAAGATCTTTTTGTGGTGTAGACTGCTTCACTGATTATTTTGGTTATTGGTTCAGTTAATTACCAGGAGAGTGATACTAAAATTTCTAGGTAAGATTGTGGATTTGCCATTTTTTTCTATATTCTGTCAACATTCTGTTTCACATATTTGTAAGATCTGTTATTTGGTGCATCTACATTGAAGACTGCTATATTTTATGGTAAATTGACCCTATTATCTTTAAAAAGTATTTTCACCTGTCACTAATAATTCTGTTCACCTTGAAACATACTTTGTCTGATATTAATAAGGCTGTATCAGCTTCCAGATAGTTGGTGTTTGAAGGTGTATTAGTTAGCTATTGTCGCATGGTGATGCTACCACTCTTAGTAACAAAGCACATAGATCGCTCACAATTTCCATGAGTCAGGATTTGGGCCATGGCTAAGATGAGTTCTCTGTGAGGTGTCAGTTTGACTATTGGCCAGGGCTGGTTTGCTGTCTCGAAGTTTGACTGAGGAAGGACCCCCTTGTGAGCTCATGAAGTTGTTGTCAAATTCAGTTACTTATATCTCTTAAACTGAGGGACTCAGATTTTTGCTGGCTGTTTGCTAAAGTATAGAGTTCCTCAGCCCATCAGACTATCTCTACTTCTAGGGCTCCTATAGGTTCTATATCAGAAATCTAATCTAATTTTTGATCTTTAAAAATGTCATGGAAATTTGAGTTTTTTTTTTCTTACTCACTTCTTCTATTGTCTACAATGATGAAAGCTGTCACGGATATCTCCTGTCCTATGAGGTCATGTGATTTTCTGAATTTTAGCTTATTAGGTTTCTTGTGTACATTTTGGCTCCTTGATTGGCTTAAAAATATGCCTTTGTAGTTATTCGGCTTGTTCTTATTTTAACAATAGTATCACAAGTAGCATTTCTTGTGACTGTCTACATCTCACAAAAAAGTTGCTTACACCTCTGAATATTTTTTACCAACAAAATTACCTCGAATTTTCCAGCTGACACAGTTCTTGGTTCTCTCTGCCTCTAACTGCTTTATACATGAATGTGATTTCTCACCTGCTTTCTATTAACAAAAAGTCAACTCTTTTACTGGTTTCCATGAGAAACCACCTCACACTGACTTTTCATGGGGATTCACTAATATTTTACGTGACCCTCGGAGGGGAAGATCATCTTATAGAACATTGTCCCTCCACTTCTGTCTTTCTCTATTCTCTTTTTCTTTTGTCTCTTCTCTTCATCCTGCCCCTCCTGACCTCTCTTCCTTGAGATACCCTTATTTTCTTTCTCTGTTGTGCACAACAATCATTCTTAGTTCATATTCCTATACTTGCATTTTAAAGTGTTCAGTAACATCATACCATGGTATGATATTTTTAATTCTTTCAGGAAGATACCAAGAAGCGGAATAGCTGGGTCAAATATCTGGGTCCTTAGCTGACCCAAATGGTCCTTAGTTTTTTTGAGGAATCTCCACACTGATTTCCGCGGTGGGTGCGCCAGTCTACAGTCCCATCAACAGTGGACAAGGCTTCCTTCTTCCTCACAGTCTTGCTGGTATTTGTTATTGGCTGATTTCTTGATAATAGCTGTACTTTCTGGAGTGAGATGGAATCTCAATGTTGTTTTAATTTACATCTCTCAAATGACCAGTGGTGCTGAACATTTTTTCATATTTTCTTTTTTGCCATTTGTACTTCTTCCTCTGAGAAGGGTCTATTCATTTCGGATGCCCATTTTTGGGTTGGGTCTTTAAATTTAGGAGGTCTGATTTTCTTGAGTTCTTTATATATTCTAGATATTAGTCTTTTGTCTGAGGAACAGCCAAAAAAATTTTTCCCCCATTCTGTGTCTCTGTTGGTGGTTTCTTTTGCTGTGCAAAAGCTCTTTAATAAGATGAGATTCCATTTGTTGATTCTTTGTATTATATCCTGTGCTATTGGGATTTTGTTCATAAAGTCTTTATCTGCACCTATCTCTTCAAAAGTTTTATCTTCTTGTAACAGGATCTGCCCTCTTAAGGAAGCAATTTGGTTTATAATTGCTGCAGGTGCTTCATCTGCATTACAGAGAGGATTGCATTACAGAGAGGATTGTATTATATGACTCTTAAGACCCCATCAGCCCTAGCTACCATATAGAAACAGAAGTAGTTCAAGAAAAGAAGACAGCTGAGATGGAATCCAATATTTATTGCATGATTACTGCAAACTCCTTGATGATGGTAATAATAATGGTTACATTTCTGAGTATTTATGTAATATTTGTTGTTTTCCCAGGTAACTTACTATACACATACAAGAAGTATGTAATTCAGTATTACTTGTGAGAGAGATCTTGTTGTCATCTTTATATTTTAGTTGAGAAAACTCAACTAGGCTTGGAAAGGGTCAGCTACTTGCTCAAGGTCACCCGGGTCATCATTAGTAGACTGCTCATCAGAAACTGGAGTCAAGGCTGGGCTGACCTGAGAAGCTGAGTGCTTGGCACTACACAAGGTGCCAGGTACTTTTTGCCTATTCTTTCCCAATTCTTGGAAGCCTGAAAAGTAGTTAGTTCTACTATCTCATTTTCCAGCTAGGCAGGCTAGAGATGCTAATACTGATTTGTTCTTGGTTACACAGGCAGTAAGTGGCAGGGAGCCAGGAAAAAGTCAACTTGGTATACTCGGTGAGGTTCTGCTCTTTGCTGGGCTCTCGGTACTCTGGCTGGGTGATGCTTATGTGGCATCTAGTGACACTGTCTAGCCGGGAACAAAAGCAACTTACTGACAAATAGCCCTGTGAGGAAAGAGGCTAGAGATTTTGGGTTAGAACCCAAATCTGTGGCATCCCCACCCCTGCAATTCTAATTCCCCTTGAAGCAGCAGCCTTTTTCTTCAGCTCAAAGTCGGTGGGCAGCTCTCATTCCTTTATGATCTGATCTTGGGGCAGATCACGTGGCAGTAATGGCCCTGGACAGCAGTTACCAGGAGCAGCAGACACAGGAGCATGTGACTAAGTCAGCCCCAGGCCTGGGCAGGCCAATATAACCCTGGACCAGGCCGGCACCATGGAAACCAAGGCCAAGTCTACAGTGTTAGGTGGAGAAGCAGATGTAGCTTGTCTGGCATCCACTGAACATCTGGAGCACCTGACTCACCATTTCGTAATTAATCTTGGTGTTGAATCTAATGACATGATGGAATTGAGAAATTGAGTGATTTGATTGGACACATTTTGATAGTTTAATTTTCAATAACACATGGTCAAGCTCTTTTGCATAATTACTAGATAGATTAATATGCCAATATCTCTGACCAGCTGGAAGGGAAGGATTTGGGCTTTCTCAGATCTTTGAAGGGCCTTTCAATTAAAGTTGATGTTCTGGAGAGGATGGGGTGCAGGCCTCCAGAGAGTACACACTGAATCAGGGCTTGTGCTGAAGGCCTTCAACATGGCAATTTTATTATTACCTTTAAAAATAAACCCTTCATGAGATGTCTGCATGCAGAATGTCAATTTGTCTGCAGAAGTCCTGCATCAAGAGTCACAGAGCTGCTAGGAAAACTGCTGTCCTGTCCCAGGGTGCGTGAATCCCCTACTTGCCTCATATTTAAAGGGAAGAAAAAATACAAATGAGTCACTCTCACCAGTGAACATGGTCAGTGATGAAAGACCCAAGCCTGGAGGTCTCTTCTTCCAGGCTGATTCAGACTCAGTCACTTGAGTTTTCTGCAAGAACAGAGGGGAAGAAGTGAGGTGTCCTCCATACCTGTCATCTTCAGGCTATGATCAGTAGCACACTGGAACCAGAGTGGTGACAATATTTTCTCTTGTGGAAAGAAAAGGGCAAAGCAACGTCACTGAGTGGGGTTGGGATGAAGACCGCAGCAGGCACAAGACAGTGAAACCAGCAGGAGCACTTGGCAGCAGGCTGCCTGGGTTCAGTGGTCAACTGGGAAAAAAAAAATCACTTAACAATGAAAGGCCTCAGTCTTCTCGTCCATGCAATGGGACATTTGTAGCATCTACATCATGGATAATATCCAGAAGCACTTAAAACAGCAAGGGACACACAGTAAACTTTGGTAAACGTGAAGCGAGTTAATAGACACGAACAAGGAGAGAGCTTGGGCTACTGAGAGTTGGGGACTAGAGTATCATGCTCAGGAAGCAACACATTGTGGTGGAGAGGTGCAGTGGTATGGTAGATTTGGAAATCATTTCCAGCAAAGTAGATTTGAGCTGGGGAAAGCACCCAGGAAATAGGACTCACAGAGTCGGGTGGTGTTTGAGTAGGGAGGACTTTGCCTGCTTTTCATCACTCTGCCTGTCTTGCTCAGGGTCATGCAATTAGTGGTCAAGTCCTCCCAACAATGTCTGCTCCTTGAGAGTCTCAGCTCAGTGGATCTGGTGAGAGCGGGCGCTTACTCATCTGACCAGTGATAGTGCACAACACAGCAACGATACCTTTCCGTTGAACCGGAGAAACTTCTGGTTGTCCATCCCTCTCTGCCTCCCTTCCTCCATCCCTCCCTCCCTTCCTACAGCTAGACAACTGTCCAGACAAAAAGCCCATCTGTGTGCCTCTAAGGGCCTGTTCTGCAGAGCCCGCCTCCCCTCCCAGGCCGCCCCAGCCTGCACACTCAGACTGTAGGAAAGCAGGCCCTTGCTCTGACCAGTGGGACCTGCACGCAGCAGAGGAGAGAGTGAGCATGTCTCTGTGTGCTGCGGCCTCCTCGGGGTCGGGGGGGGAGGCCGAGACAGCCCCCCAAGACCAAGTCAAGCTGTCAGTAGAAGGCAAGACTGTTTTTCTCTCTCTGCTCTTTTCCTCTCAGCCCTCAGGGCTAGAACTGCTCAGCACTCAGAGACTTGTGGACACTTGATAGAGCTTTAGGGGGAAAATGGCAAAAAAAACATGGAAACGAAATTAGAAGGAGAATGAGACTCCCTAAAAGAAACACGTATCATCACCCGCCTCCCGCCTGCAGCCTTCCTTCTTACCCTTCCTTCCCCTGTCTCATGAACCCGTCAGATATCAGGGAATGTCATCAAGGCCATTAGCCGTGTCTATTCTGGGGACACACTGTGCAAAGCTCAGCCCCAGTAGTTACTGCTGAGTGACAAGTGAAACGTTTTAGCTGTCTGGGTGGGGATGTGACAGGGAGGCTGGAAAAAGCATGCACTTGTTTTTCCATTTGTTAATTTAGAAAAATGTTTTAAGTGAATTTTGTGCGTGGGGCAAGAAGCATGATTGGCAGCCCCTGGGGAGTCTCCTCGAAAGAGAAGGCACTGAGGTAGAGGAGCTGCGTCTGAACACCCACCTTTTGTTTGCCAGGACTTTCATTTTTTGCAGCAGCTGCTCCAGCCTGAGTAGCCAAGTCTTAACGATGACAGTCGTGACCGGGAGCTGGCATTGCTGGGTCTGCCTCCGAGGAGGTCGGGCTGCTGGGAGAAGGATTTATTGCATGGATTTCCACCCACCTAGGAGAAGAAGGCAAAGTTATTTTCTTCCCCTGGTAGGAAATCCAATCTAATTCAACAAATATTTATTGATTTATTGAACACCTACTATGTGTGAGATGCTGGGGCTTGTGCTAAGTCAGTGGAAGGTCTGTACTCAGTCACACAGATGTGGCCCAAAGCTTAGAAAATAGTGCAAGAAGGAGGAAAGAGGGATAAATGTGCTGAGCAGAACTATGAGGTAGTGCTGGACTTGAGCGTTCAGAGAACCGTGAGTTCGAATCTCAGCTTTCTGGCTTTCCAGACATACAATGTGCGACACAGTATTTTCTCTTTAGCCCCTGATTGCCTTAGTGAGAAGTGGACATGGCAATAGCTACCCGCGAAGACCGTTTGGTCAGCAAACGTGGTGCTCTCCCTATCCACCTATACTAACTCCCTTCAGAAAGTCTACCAGGAAAGCCACCTCCTGCTCCAAGAAATGTGCCTCTCCTGCCGCTTTTGCTGGTCTTTGGGTGCTGCCTGCCGCACATGGGTGAGTGAGCCCATCTCCAAGGTCCAGGTCCGCAGCTCCGTGGAATATTCAGTGCTGATTTGTTGACAGTCATCAGCTCTGCCTCACGTTCCTCCTGCCTCAGAGAGGAGGCAATTCATTAATATTTATTCATCTTGCTTTGCTTTGTTTTTCTAAAGCCAATTTCAGGACTTACGGAATAATTTTGCAGAAGGCAAAACTCTGACTCTGTGTACTTGGGCAATCTATACTGCCTGGAGCACCCTTCCTCCAGGGGCGAAGAGAGTCGGGGTGATTTCACATCAGTCAGTCTCTGTGTAACCAAGTCCCCACACAAAGGCACTTAGGGAGAATTTTTGGCCTCTCTGCAGTGCAAGCTTCTGTGTGATCTCACAGTGGCTATAACAGCCAACATGTCCCTGGACAAAGCTCTGTCCTGTGTGTCAGAGTCCTCAACCATGAGTCGCAGCTGGCCATCACATTAGCATGCACATGCGAGAGGAGAGCAGCCCCTTCGGGCCTTGTTTGCTTCCGGGAGCTGAAGGATTTTGGGCCAGGGATGGAGGAACTGGCCTAAGGACATTGCTCTGGTTCCCTGGAGCCTCTCAGCTGGAGAATAGCACTCCTGCAGCCAGATGGGCAAGTTCCCGAAGAGACTGACTTCTAGGGCCTGGCGTAGACCTTCTCTTTGGTCTTGAGGCACTTGGAGCTCAGAATTGTAGCTGAAGCTTCTGGCAAGGGCAGCTTGTGAGTGTGAAGTGTGCGGCCCCTTCAAAGGCCTTCTTGGTGAGCCTCAGAACTTCCTCCCTGAAGGTGGCCTTGGGCCTGACTCCATGCTGCACATGGGGTTGGAGGCGGGACAGCAGAGCCCAGGGAGGGAAGGCACAGCCAACATTGCAGCATAGAAGTTTCCAGCCCCTTCTTTACCTGCCCTGGGTGCTGGCTGCGCTGGGCTCTGCATGGAGCCCGGAGAGGTCATCTGAGGGTAAGTTACAGCGAAAGCTGTCAGCGCACACAAGTGGATGGAAGGGGACTCGGCATTTCTACAGCAATTATGGGGGGAGAATATTGCTGACGAAAATAAAACCTGTGAATGTGCCACTGACATGTGACTGCTTTATTCTCTGCGCTCAGACAGAAAAGGGAGACAGTATACTCTGTGTTTTATTCAAGTTTCTTGAAAAGGGAGGCAAATTGACAGACAGGCAGAGACAGACATGGTAAGACACAGAAGGGAATTTGAAGTTCAAAAAGAGGGAAAGATTACAAATGGGCAAGGCTCCCAGAGGGTCCCCCTGCTGGCCTGGGAAAGCTGCCCCCACTTTGATGGAGGACAGCAGGGGTGAATGGCCGGCTGCAGCTGGACCCATGTCCCCCACGTGGCTTGGCTCCTCTTTTAACCCCTGGGGTCCCTGCAGTCATCCAAAAGGCTCCTGACGCTGGGTGTGCACAAGGACATTGCTCTGGGTCAGGCTCCCCCAGGACCCAAGACAGAGACATTCCCCAAATAGGAGCCAAATAAGGACGGAAGCGGGACAGCTTGTACACTTAGAGCTTCCTGGCACACAGGAGGGAGGTCCCGGTTCCTGCTCTAAACAATCTCTAGTCCATCAGGAAGGCCCAGGAAACTACAGCCCATTTTCTGTATTTGTGGCGTCTACATCCACCAATCCAACCAAACAGAGACTGAAGTATTCAAGCAAAAACTAAATAAAAAATTGTGCCTGTACTGAACAAACATACTCTTTTTTTTTTGTCATCGTTGCCTGAACAATACAGTATAAAATTATTTGTACAGCATTTTGTTTTGTTAGGTATTATGAGCTATGTAGAGATTATTTACAGTATGCCAGAAGATGTACGTAGGTTGTATGCAAATACTATGACATTTTCTGCAGGGCACCTGGGCGTCTGCAGGATTTGGTGTCCCGAGGCGTCTTAGAACTCATCTCCCATAGATACCAAAGGTTGCCTGTATTTCCTCTCCTGTATAAGAGTCCCACAAGTGGTAGGGAAGTGTGAGATACGCTATTTATCCTAACAGTATTTTCTGGCTAATTGAGGACACAAGTCAACTATCCCTGAAATGATGAGCAGTGATATCAGTATGCTAAAGAAGATCTAAATAAAATTACAATTGCAATGGAATCAGACAGGAGCAGACAGCAAAGGAGGCTGGAATATGCAGAATTGCTGCCTAAATGGGTGGGGTTTAATCTGGGCCTGAAGGGTAGATAGACTTTAAAAAGGCAAGAAAATATCAACCAGGAAAGAAGTAACGCGTGCCAAGTTACTGAGGCATGAATGAGAGGAAGACTTCTGATACAGGAAGGGGACCAGGAACCCTGGAGGGGGCGAGGGAGGTCACAGATTGTGTACTGCAGAAAAAAACTAAGAGAAAATACAGCATAGAGAGAACCCAGCCTGGCGACTTGCACTATGTGGGGTGGGTGGGGCCCACATTTCAACAAAGTGCAGCCTCTTGCCAAGATTCACACTTCCGACCTACATGTTTAGGGCTTTGAGAAGCAATGCGATAAAGAATCATTTAACTTAATTTCATGCAATTTCTTCAAACATGTGTCTATAGACTTTTCTCCCTTCTACATTTAGATAGTTTCTGTAATAATACGTATTACCAAATCTTGAGACCAGGGTCCTTAACACACCGGGAACCAGGCAAAGGAGCCAGTGTCTTGGGTTTTATGCTGAGATCAGCTGTTTCCAAATTGGTGATTTACTAGGTGATGACAAAGGTCAAATCACTTGACTCCATTGAGCTACCCTTTAGGGTTGCTGTGAAGCTGGAAGACAAAAGCAGATAGGGATGCCAAGTCCTTTACATGATGCCCTTTCCAGAGGAAGCGCTGACCAGGGGCAGCTGCCCTGGGCCACCGCTCAGCCCTACAAGACAGATAAAGCAGATGGAGAGGCTTCAACTTGAGCTTAGAGGAAATGGGGCTACTGAGAAGTCTTAACAAGGAAGCCACGCAGCAAAAGTGGATGGCAATAGGTGGGCCTGCAGGAGTGGCAGAATGGGCGAAGCGGTGACTGT
>PVJO010033048.1:0-12515 GCA_004026905.1 Hystrix cristata | reverse complement strand
TGTGCATATATATGCAATATTATTACCCTGAATAAACATAATAAAAACCAATAGACAGAAAAGATGAGAAAGCAATTGATATGAAAATATTAAAAATTAATAATGTAGTAAAAGATGTTCAACTTTACTAATAGTCAAGATTAAGCATATTTTTAAAAAGTAGGACACTAATTTTCATCTACTATATCAAACTTTTATCCTCATTTCAAACTATTAAAGACATATTTTTTTTCTGTCGAACACCCTAGTTTCAGTTATTTGTTACAATATAGTGAAGAATTCTATCATTCTGTGTTTTAAAGTCATAGCTACCTTACATGTTCTCAGTTCTGTTAGTCAAGAACACAGCCAAGGTTTTCCTCCACCAGTCCTTTCCCACATGGCACTGCCTAATGCTTCTACCTGGGCTTGGCAGAATGGTCCAAAAGTTGTACTGTGTATTCAGCTAAAATTTATCCATTAGCCCTTTCTCCATTCCACCTGAAAATATTCTTATCTTCCTCTACAATTTTTATTACTTTTTTTTTTTATTTTGAATGTTACTACAAGTGATGACTTCATTATTTTTTTTTTCTGTCAGAATAAAGTTTAGATTGCTTTTGTCCTGTCTCTTCTACCAATTTCTTTCTTTTTCTAGACTTCTATATTTTTCTCAACTTTAGGCCTCCGACCATCGTCCAGATCCAAACCTAATGCCATGTGTTTTAGATTTCTTTTACAATAATACTCAACTCTAAATTACTGTTTTGTTCTATGATTGATTCCTGTGTAACACATTAGCCCAAAACATACTGGCTTAAAAAATAGTCATTTTGTTTACCATGGTTCTTTGGCTTGGAAATAGTGATTTTGTTCTGTGGGACATTTCTTTGTTTCACTTGCCATCAGCTAGCCTGATACCCTTGAGTGCTTTTACCTGGGACCTAAAATGTAGTGGAAGTTTAAAGGAGACTTAATGACATGACTAACACCTTACTGTTCTCACAGATCTCCCTGTTCACGCTTTCTGTCTCTTTCCACATAGCTAGCACATGTTCTCTCACATTTCCTTCTAAGAGTAGTGGTTAGGTATGATAAATGGTTGGTTTCCTCTACTGCAGGGCTTTTCATGAGAAGTGAAAGTAAAAGATTCGTACCTTTTAAAGCCCAGCCTCAAAGACTAACAAAAGTCACTTCCAATAAATTCTTCTAGTCAAACAAAGCACAGGTCTGCAGAATTTCACTTTAAAAAGACAACAAATTCTTACCTTTCAGTGTACAAAGTATAAATATTTTTTGTTAGCACCACCCCCCTTCTTTAGCTTCTTTCTGTAGTACATGGAACCTTTGAGAAGTCCATTCTTATGATCCTCAATTTTCCTAAATTCAACTTGTAGGATCTTCCCATAGTTTCCCCACTGATAGTACTCATTTGCTGTAGTTCGTTGGTGCTCCTTTCCATACATCTTTTATTCCTTAGTAATCTAATGTTTTCTATAATCATTTTATTTAATGACCTTTGCAAATTGGTAGTTGTCTTAATCCCTGGGGTTCTATATCAATTTACATGTCTACCAGAAAGCCTCATTTGAAATATCCCACAACAAAATGCTAAAATGTGAGAAAATGAGAGTCTTCTCCATACCATTATACCTGCTATAAATTATCTGCCTATATTTAATTTATAACATACCTAAGTGTTTAATGTAGAAAAGAGAAAGAAAAGCACTTAGAAAAAAAAACCACAAGAGAAGAAAATTATCATAGGCAATATAATAAAGCACAAAATATATAGGTATCTTAAAAATAGCTAATCCTTGTTTTCAATGCAGGATGGCAATCATATGTTGTTAAAAGTAAATCCTGATAGACTTCAAAAAAGAAATGATAAGATTAATGTTGTCAAGTAAGACATGCATAGTTTCTATACATTTATATTCTGCAGAAGGGTTGCACCCCTGTGCCATCAAATAACCTGGCTTTGCAGTTTGTTGTGAAGTTGTGGGTCATAGCGTATCTATATATACAAATATATATGTACATATCCTGATATAAAATTAATCATACCATAAAATGTTAAGTTTACTGAAGCAAGTATTCTTTTATATTGCAGATTTTAGAAAATTAAATTTCCTTTGCGATACAAAAAATCTGAGATTTAGTGAGTAAATTTAAATAGTTTACTGAAATGTTAAAATGTTTTTATGTACTGTTATCTTTTTTAAATTTTCACCTACTTTCATAATAAGTATCCATTATTTCAATAATCAAAAGACATATATACAAAGATGATACTAATTTTCCCATAAGGACAGCTGATGGTCTACATGTTTCAGAAACAAATACTTTTTACTTACACATATTAATACATTTTTCCTTTACTTAACATCCAAGAAACAAATGTTTTATATTAAGTTACCCACCAAGTATTATGTATATATTTTCTGACTATAAGATCCTGATAGGGAGGTTATGGAAGAAAAGGACTTAAATGAATTAATGTTTAAATATCCCATGTTTTACCTGCCAGAAACATGTCTAAATGCTGCGAAAGTAACTGGAATTCAGATGATTTGCACCCTGTGTTCCATTTCACATTTAAGAGTTATTGACCTGCTGTCACTTCCTGCTTTCTCAGCCCTGACAGATTTCCTAAAATGGTCACAGATTTTTGTAAGTCATCTAGTTTTATGTTCTGCTTATCAAAAAGAAGGACAATGACAGGAAAGTTGAAGAAGTTACTCTGAAGCAGAGACAAGAAGAAAAGTTGATTAAAATGAAAGATAAATAATATATCATTTTACTCCTCAGAGTATTAAGGATTTGCAGATTTTTCTACACGTTGGTGTCTCTGGATAACATACAATATAATTTCACTTTTTACTTGCATAAAACAAAACAAAGACAGATCTCACCCTCCCCATGAAGTAATAAGATGTGGGAAGTGAGTGGAGAAATTTTATTTATTGAATAATGTTTCTAGATCCAGTTCTAAGATATCTTAAAAGCCACTTACAAATATTCTCATCAGTTATTATGGCTTCGGTTGTCCTTTATAGAAATGGTTATTTTAATGTACTTGTATTAGTCGGCTTTTCTGTCCCTAGGCCAAAATATCACACAGTTTGGCTTACAGTTTCCAGGGGGCTGACCACAGGTTTCCATGGTAGGATGACCCAAGGCAGAAATGGCATGTGGAAGGGCACGGCAGAGAGCCACTAGTCCCCAGTTACCAGCAAACAGAGAGAAGAGAGAGGAGCCAAGGACAAGAAAACACCTTTCCAAGTCACCCCCAAGGACCGACCTCTTGAACACATGAGGATTTTGCAGGACACTTTAGATCTAAAGCACAAGGGTGCTATTCATTTTTAGTTCATCCTATTTTTAATACAATGAAACATTATTCAATAAATAGAGTGACCTTTTGATGTATCCATAATATACCACGAAAAGACATACTAGACATAAATATACTTAAAGCACTCCCTGTGTCCTCAGTATGGTCATATGATTATGGATAAATTGGAATTGCCTTGTAAGAGTTCTCAATTTAATTAGATTATTTGGGGCAATAATCTTCCAATCACTGATCTTAAAGAATATTTGATAAGCAATAGTCCTGTTACATGCAGAGTTTTGAGAATGAAAATTCACACTGACATTTTTAAATCCTGTGGTAAATCATTTTAAAATTTAGTTTTGTGTATGTGTAATTGGTTTTCACCTTATATATGTATATATATTTTTCCCCCACTGGATTACCAAACTAGAAATCATTAATGAAAGAAGAAATTTTCCTCATTATTATATATATTGTGCTGTGTACTATGTGATAAAAGAAACTCTAATTATATATATATATATATATATATATATATATATATATATGTATGTTTATTTTTTTTTCTCACTACATAGCATAGTTCTTAGTATTGAGGTAAGTGCAGTTTGAATCAAGAACATATCAGCCATTCAAAAGCTAAAAATCACAATTTTGGGGAAATAGACATAAATAAGTTTTAGGATGAGTAACTTCTTCTCTTACACTACAGCTTGCCTGCTTTCTCTTCTTCAGTATTGCATGAAGGCATGAGTTGTGGTTGTCCTTTGAACACTTTTAGCCAAAGCATTGTGAGGTTCTGAAGTAAACAGGATCTGGTGTTGTGCAAAGGAAGGGCTGCAAAGTGTCATGATTTTTCCTGACTCGGGCACCAGAGGTCATGTAGGATGAATCCAGGTTTGAGATAAAGGTGATGAGCAGCTGAAAAATGAAAGAGATGTATCGACCAGGAAGAGGAATTCCTAATACCTGTATTTTGCAGACTGAAGGCTGACTGAAAGGGATTCTGAGGTTGCAATACAAAATTACACCATTACTCAAAGTCCTAAACTTTGAAAATCTGCTCCACAGTAAGAATGGATTTGTTTTGACATAGAACACAAACAGATGTAATAGGTTACATACATAGAAATAAAGGTTACTATTTTTAAGTCACATGAATGTTATGTATTGTAATTTTCAAGAAAAGGTGTGCGTGTGGTGGTAGACAGTACGTATCATCCCAAGCTACTGTCTCCGGAAAGGAGGATCATACGTTCCAGTCCAGCTTGGGCAATGCTGCAAGAAATTAAAAAAGGGGTGGGGATGTAGCTCAATGATAGAGTGGCCTTGGGTCTGAGCCCCACTTCTGCAAAAAGGCCTTACAAAAATGTGTACAATTATATATGATCTAACTAGTATCATCTTTCTAGCTTTGGGTCACTGATTTCATCTGCTTTTTTCTTCCTAGATTTTTAAATTTGAAATAGATTCATTTTGGTGTTTAGATATCACTTCATGAAGGAGATTGCTACTTGAGGACAGCATGAATAATTATAAAAACTTACAGACATGGACATTTAATATAAATTGTATACTATCCAGATAGTTTTGTATAAAATTAGTTACAGGTCAATGTTGGTGGTGGGGGGGGAAGAGAAACATATCTTCACATTTTTATCTCACAAAATTTAAAGAATTTGGAAAGAAAAATAAAACTTACAAGGGTCATCTGTGAGTTAGTTACATTAACTTACTCATTTTGTAAAACAAGTATCGGATGGCTGTTCAGTCTGAGGTACTATGTTAGCAACTGGAGACAAAAAGGTGAATAAGTTATTGTCCTTGGGTAGGCTGCAGTTTATCAGAGGAAGAGAGCTTTGAAAAGAATCATGGGCAAGCGAATGATATATTACTGAAACAGAAAATTGTTAAAGATACAGGCACATAGCAGAATAAAAAGCTGATATTACTTAGTCAAGATGGAAGGATATCAGGAAAGGTCATATAGAGACAGCCACACTTGAATGAAATACCAAAAACTCTAAGCAACTTTGCCCAATAAATCTGAAGCTAAGCAACATGATGCAACTGAGCTGTTTAGGGCTCTACACATGGAGACTATCATGATTCTATAATATCCAAGAAAATTCTCCCTGATGCATAAAGAAAATTCTCAGCATAAATCCAAAAGGATGCCTTTTTTTTCATAAACCTGTATCTAGAAAATTTATACTTCTCTTTCTTTTTTTGTGGGGGTGGGTAGGGGGGTGAGCTGAGGATAGAACTCAGGCCTTTGTGCTTGCTAGGCAAACACTCTAACCACTTAGCTCAGTCCCCAGCCCAAAATTCTGTACTTCTATAGGATTTTTTTGAAATGTAATGAAATGCAGAGGGTCTTAGTTGTCAGAAAGAGCTTTAATAGTCATATATTACCAGTCTTCACTAAATGAAAGTTCTCATAAAATGAATGTATCTTACAAGATTTTTTAAAAAGTTTTAAAAATGTGAGATGAGGTATTTTAACCAGTTTGACTGTGATAATCATTTCACTGCATACATCTGTCAAAACATCAGTTTTTGCACCTGAAATACACACAAAGTTTTATCAGATATTTTAATGAAACTGGAAAAAATAATTTTTAGAAGAAATATGCCAAGAATATATTTACAAAGAGAAAATAATTTAGCAATTAAGAATAAATTATTCTTTTCATAATTAAGATCCTTTAAAAGTCCAATAATATTTGAGAATTCTGAACATGTTAACCCAAATTTCATAATAACTGGGAAGATAGATGCAATTTAGTGAAAATTGAACTAATCGATGGAACTGTTACTTTGGTAATTTAGTGGCTGAAGTGGGTCTTGGCACTTCAGATGGTTGACTGTAAGGGCAGAGGCAGAGACCTACGTAAAAATCCCGCAGGTGTTAAAGTCTCGTGGATATTCAAACCAACTTGCTCAGGATATTTAGAATTGTGAGAAGTGTGAGAAGAATAGATGCTTTTATGTAATAATCTCTTCTAGATACTCTTAGTGAGCTAAAGGCTTTTGCCTCCCCATGTTTCAAATACACCCCGGCTTACTTAAAAATATTCTCAGAATCCTCGTCTTTTGATAAACAAATAAATCTTGGCTGCTGCCGCACTTCTCCTGAAACAGCAGTGCTTAAAGACAAGCGTCTCCTTGGTCACAAAACGCATACAATTCAATCTCTACTTTTTTAACTTTGGATTTAATGTTTAGTCTCAAACAATTCTTCAGTGTCGGAAGTTACGGGGAATTTCTTTTGATCACGTTACTTGATCACGTTCCTTGATCACGTTCTTCTGATCAAGTTACAGGGAATTTCTATGAGCATCACGTGAACTTCTCATTTTACTCCAAATTCTCTGGCCTTGGAGGTTAACTGCTTATGTCCTGGAGTGTCCCCAGAGGGCTCAAAAGAAGTTCAAATGCATCATTTTGACTAAATTTTAACTCAAGCTGTGCCCCACAAATGCTGAAAAATTAGTAAACACTAATTTAGCCATTGTTACATGATACTCAAGCAAACCACACGAAGGCAGAAGCTGATTAATAAAATAAAGCATACATTTAGATTGTTTTGCTTCCTTAATAAATGAGTTCTGCTTGTATTGTTGTAGCACAAATAAAATTAAAAATTTAGCAAAAATTTAGGGAGCAAAATTTTAGAGGAAACATATTAAGGAAAGCTTTTGTCAGTCAACTTTTTAATAAAAAGAAACTAGAAGGAATATGAAAGTAAGTTTACAGAAGTATCTGAAGCAAAATGCTAAATCAAAATGGTAATTTTTATGAATGTCTGCCCATAGAACTGCACCTCCCTTTATTATTTTTTCTTTCCCCTAGAGTTTCACTTCTTAAAATATCCAGGTGACTATGATTTCAGTTCTAGTGGTAAAGAAATATTCCTTCCTCTGCTATCTATCTCTACATCAAAGTCTGCTCAAATAATTGATTTTTCTCACAAAGTAAATGATTCAGGGTGTTATATAGCTGAATATTTCCCAGACTGTCAGGAAAACACCAATAAATAAAAGAAACAAACAACCCTGAAGAAAACCTGGAAGCTTCTAATCATTAAGATTCCTTCTCTCTGACTGCTCTACACTTTTTCTTCCTTTCTCTTCATCTCTCTCTCCCTCTTTGCACACATGAACACATACACACAGAGGTCAAGAAGCCTCAGATAAAATATTTTCATTGACTCTATTAGTAAAAGATATAATGCAAATTCAGACATCAAAACTCAAAAATAATACTCATTTTGGAGTTCATTTATTGCCTATAAATATTCAAAATTGTTCCATACTAAAACACGAAGCAATTTTGCTTTCTCAATAGTTTTGTTCTGAGAGGCATTTTTGAGGATGTACACTGCATTGTAACCCTAGATAAAGTGTCAGTTATCTCAATTAGGTGGATGTTATTCTCATGGTAGAACATCAGTAGATTTAACATGTTGTAGGTATTAGTAAACATTTGTTTATACTGTAAATAGGTTAAACATTTCATCCCATAATATCCATCCCTTTAATTGCATTGAAATAGAGAATACTGAAGACAGGTAATTTGGTCTTTGTAGTTTTCTTCATTGACGACACACTGTCTTAAAACAGTGCCTGATACATGCTAGGTGTCTGGTATCTATTTATTGAATCAGTAATAGATCTACTTTATATAAATGAGTCAATGAGATTCATAAAACTGTACCAGAGAAGCTAAAGTTATGCAGACAATAGACATGAGGATGGGGAGAACAGAGCAACTCACTTTAGGAATAACAGTGATAACTTATGTCTTGGAGAATTCCCAGGTGTCTGATACTAACAAGACATTTAGCACTCAATGGTTTGTGAAGCGTTTGCTAATTTTTTATCTTATCACATTGATAATGAATCATAATTGGACGTTGTTGGGCAAAATCCTTTATTTTCCTAATTTAAAGATGTCTAAAGTAGTACTTGCTATCACAGGCAGGAAGGGACCAAAATTTTTACACGTGTCAAGGGATGAAACAGTCTGGTAAAGACAGGGACCTGTGTCTCCATGGATTGACCCTGATGATTTATTATTTTTATTTCATATTTAATAAAGCCTTGCAAATTTTATACTTTTAAAAAGAGAATGTTATGATGCATTTCTTATTTTTTTCTCCTGTATCCAATATCTGTCATGGTCCATGTTCTATCAATTGCTACAACTTCTTAAAATGTTCCCAAAGTTATATTAGGAGATTAGGTTGTAGCAGATCTCCTGGGTATGATCAGATGGGGTATGTTTATTATGACAGACCCAGTCTGATCCTCTACTAGTAAATGGGTAAGGCACGCATGGTGTGGGGCAATATGATTACGTAGAGAACATAAGTTCCTGAGAAAGATAATGTCACATATACAGAAAAAGCCATTGTGCCCCTTCTGTAAAATATGGGATATGCAAACCACCAGAACCTGTCTCATTTTCATCACGTTTCAGTCAGGTTTCCAAGTAACACTGTCAGTGGTCTTTCAAGAGCTGGTGTTATTAACTTTTAGCATAACAACAAAAAGAATTGTCTACTGCTGAGAAACTATTCCACTGAACAATGAAATATTTATTTATTCCAATGATATGCTTTTAGAATAAAGGACTCTGTAGCATATGTAAAAACTAAATTGTCATATTTATGGAGAAAGATATGATCACCCCAGAATTATATGTAAAATACATCATGTCTTACACTGGAGATGAAACTGCTGATCCGTTTAGATGTCTGACATATACTTTGATTCACTTTCTTTAAAAATAGGGTTGTATGTGTCATAATTCATTCTCATTTAATCTTATCTAATTTCTGCACAGTACATTTGTGCATATTAACTGAGGTTCCAGAATATGAACTCTGCTCCTATAATAGAATATTATCTGTACTGCCTATAAATATAGCATAATTATTAAACTTTAATGGAACAGAACCACCCATAATCATATTCATAAAGCGGTCCTAATTTTCTGATTTTCTTGTCATATGTACCCACAAGTGTTTTATTTTTAGTGCAATGTATAATATGGTGAAGTTTACGATATCTTTCTAATTGTACTCAACAAAAGAAAAAAATTAAAGTTTAACTTTAGTTTTACTCAAAATTGTATGTGGTACTTGGGTTTCATTCCTTATTATCCCAAGAACCAGATTAAAAGCTAACAGTCCTATCTCTGTCATCTATACCTCTTGTTATTGTTCAAAAACAGAAAGAAGAAATTTGAGGGCAATGAAAGGGGAAAAAAAAATGTTGTATTAGTGTTACATGAAAGAATGTGGAGTTATTGGCCTTTTATACATACTTTTAAAATATATAATTCACACATAGAAAAGAATCTGAAAGCACAGTTCTTGCTAGTACTTAAACTATAGAACCATGTAACAGAAAATGAAATATACGATGTATATCTTGGCCAGTGCTTTAACATGTGTGCAATTCTGACATATAAATTTGTTTCAATAAACTATAATTTTAAAGTTTTAAAACTCTCCTCTTTCCTTTCTCTTACTTTTCTTATCTGTTGACTCTGTCTCATTTACTGAATCAGAGATATACCCAAAGATAAATAGAGAAGATATTATATTACAAATGATGTATCAGTCTTTAACAAGTCACACATTAGATCAACACTGATATAGGCAACCAATCTTTGACAATAAAGCCAATAGTGTTTCTGATGAATGGTCTTAGAATAGCTAGAACTGAACATGTAAATACATGAATCTAGATAGAGTTCATACACCTTTCAAAAAAGTTAACCTAAAATATATTATATAATTGAATATAAAACGCAAAACTCTAAAACTAGACACAGTATAGGACAGAATCCCAATGACCTTTAGTGTTGTGGTAGCTCTTTAGTATTAGCCACAATCCATAAGAGAAATAATCAACAGACAGGGCTTCATTAAAATCAAAACTTCTGCTCTGCCACATAGTCAAGACAATGAGAAGATGGCTCAGACTGAAACACAATATTTGCAGAACACCTATCTAAAGCTTACGAAGAACTCATGAAATGATTTTTTAAATGGGGGAAAGATCTGAAAATGTTTCACCAGGGAAGATATATGGATGACAAATAACCATATGCAAAGATGTTTGTCATTAGAGAATTTCAAATTAAAACAGCCATGAGGTAGGAGAGTACTATGCATCTATTAGGATGGCTACGTCCAAACACCGACAGCCTCAAGTACTAGCAAGAATGTGGAGCAAAAGTGACCTCATTTGTCATCAGCAACAGAGATAATGGAACAGCTTCTTTGGAAGACAGTTTGGCAGTTTCTCACCAAGTTATTGTGTCATCCAGCAGTTGGAGCCTAAGTATTTCTCCACATGAGTTGAAAACTTACATCCAGACAAAAACCTGCACATTTATGGAGGTTTATATTATACATAATTGCCCAAACTTGGAAGCAACCAGGATATTCTGAGGTAGATGAGTAGATAAATAAATGGTGGTACATCCAGTCAAAGGGATATGGTGACATGAGATTTTAGTTAGTGGTTATTACTGTGTGGCTTATATTTGTATGCTTCTGTTAGGTGCCACTAACACACACTGGTGTGCTTGAATCTGTTTTCCTCATCTCTCCTACTTTTGAAATTTTCTCTGAAGATGAAAACATTTGAACAATTTTTTTCTTACAAACCCTTCTTTTACCTCTTATCCTCACATTATTTCTTGCCTGTACCTTTATTTAAGAGAACTGGTACTCTCTTAATAAGTCTTAACATATAAGTCTTATGACTTTATCTATAGGTTATTTACAAAGCTAGAAAAACATGTCTTATGTACAGTTTTTACACCACAGAACTAGAATAGGTTCATTCTCCTTAGAACTAACATTTCAACTCTTGTGCCCCTTAAAAAAATGTTTCTAGCACTAAAGCAAAGTGTATATATTTTTACTCTGCATCATTTAAATTCGAATCACACATTTTGTATAGGTGATGATATTCCTATACATATTTTTTCCCAAGGCTGTTAACTCCCTTCTTTCTACTAACAAAGGAATAACGAATCATCCCCATGTGACAATATACCAACCCTAACTAGACTCTCATGTATTCCTCCAGCCCACTGCCTCCTAGACTTTTCAACTTCTTGCTCTTGAGAGATGTTTTCTTTCTAGGTTTGTCACATAGCTGTCATCCTAAAATCTCATGTCACCATATGCCTGAATTTGCCTGAATTTACTATATCCTAAACCTCAATTTTTCCCTTCTGATTTTTCTCCCTTGCTCCAAAGAAGTAACATTCTAAGAAACAATGCCTTCTAGTTTTCTCTTAACATTTTAATTCTAACTATATTCTAATTATTTGTTGCTTTTTTCCCCTTTTAAGATTCATTTTTCTTTTAAAACTGTGGTGGTTGTTCTATAAGTTACATTATTTTTTCTATTTCCATTATGGAATCAACAATCAACACTCTCCTACAGTTTTCCTTTAATTTTCTCTCTCTTGCTACTAGTGTTACTTGATTGAACATTCAAAGAAAAAAGGAAGGACATAGTTCATGATGCACCTACAAAGTGACTATGGTTTGTCTCTCCTCTTATCTGGTACTGTCAGAGGGAAAAACACTTAAAGGCACTCACTGCGTTCTTAGGAACTTAATGATTGACTGAATTCTTTATCAAAAGCCCATTAATTTACTTATATTTACTTATTTGGGGGGAATTGACCATTGATCCTGGTACATGATAAGCTCCTGTTCTACAACTAAGCTACACCCCAGCTCTTTTCATGTTTTGGCTGTGGTATAAAGGACACGCTTGAACAATTATTTCTAATACGATTCTCTCTATAGCCTCATTCATCTATTTTTCAACTTCTGCTGCTATCTTTTCTGAAAGTTCAGGTTGGCTTTGGATTTCCTCTATTTGATTGGCCTCTGGATTTTTTCAGGAGGTTCTGGGTGTCTGGGGTTATATTTTACTTCTGTGTCTTGTCTATATAGATATAGATATAGATACATATTTCTCCTTTGTTTTCTGTGTTGATTTTTATAGTTTGTTTATGTTAGTTAACTTTAAGACAAGTATCGGAGCTTTCCTAGGAAATGTCTATCCCTTAGAGATGTCTCCTAGGTATAGATGGTTCTTGGCTTTTGTGTCTGTCTCAAGATCCTGCCTTCCAGATTTAATAGGGATGAGAA
>PVJO010033047.1:0-12501 GCA_004026905.1 Hystrix cristata | reverse complement strand
GTGCTATGTGGCAGAGGACCTTCAGAGGAGGGTAGTGGTGTAAGTAGAGCGGGGAGTACAATCCTTCTATAAGCTGTGAGGTCTTGAGCAAATTATTTAACCTCTCTTCACACAGTTGCAATGCAACCATCAGTCTCCTTGCCCACAAAAGAGGATAATAATAGTTTCTTCGTCATCAGACTGTTGTGAAGTTTAAATGAAATAGTAATCCACGGAAAGCATCCATCCAGTGCACGGTTCATTGCAGATCCCAAACCGTTGGTCATTATTATTCTATGAACACCTTCCAAGGACAGCTGCTTTTGCGAGCTCTGTGCCAAATTAAGCTCAGTCACCCCTGGAAATTAGTCAGGTAACTGATTTTACCTTTTTTTGTTTGTATATTCTGTTTAGATCTGCCTTCTTTCTGAATTAACTTTTCGGCACCATATCAATCTTTTCCATAAAAACACTTATTGTTTTCTCTTTGACACTGAGAAGCATGCATCTTGGGTCTGTTTCCACCTCTCTGCTCTCTTGTCTTAGCGACCCCTCACTCCTTGTGACCAGATCAACCCGCGGCCCTTGGACAGGCCACACGCCTGCTCCCGCAGCGACATTCGCCATTCGCTCTCTCTTAAAGACGCGTTCTCAGTTCTCCACCTGATGCCGGCGGTGGTCTCCACCAGCCTTCACGATGCCCTCGACCACCCTGTCCGCATCCCCCTGACCTGAAAGTTAGAAGGTGTATTCGTCGTCGCTTTTTTATTTGACCATATAGTCCACGAGCGAGAGGATTCTGACCTGCCTATTCTGCGTGTCCCCGCCAGAGGTCCTGGACTCAGGAGGCGGCCAGAAAATACTCTCGGAGGTAACTTACGTGTGAGCCCCATCAGGAGTTCAGGCTGAGCTTACAAGGTGACGAGAAAGGTCTGAAAGGAGTACCAGATGCCAGCGGCCCACAAGGGCGGTGATTTCCTGGGCCTTCTGGGATTTAGCCAAGTTTTGGTAAGACTTTTCTTGCTCCATAAAGTCAGAAAAGTCCTAGTCATGAATCTCCCAGAGGAGAAGGGACAACTCTTTACTGACCTTAGAGACTCCGTGAGCTCCTAGAAAATGTGCAGCGAGGGTGGGGCCCGAGGGGCTAGTCACGCTGGCGCTCCCCTGCTGGAGCACACACACGTCGGCCTCCCTGCTGAGAGAGCACGCGGACTTCAGGCGTCTTGGACAGCTGGTCAGTTTTTCTCTGTTCTGTACAGGCCGGCGTGGCCACAGCTCTGCATGTGTGGTTGAAACTCTTCAAGGCCTGGGCGTTGTTTAGAAAGACAGATTGTGTGTGCGTGTGTATGTGTATGTGTGTGTATGTGTGTGTGTGTGTGTGTGTGTGTGTGTGTGTGTCCAGCAGTGATACAGTGATGCCTGAATTGGCACTCGAGATGTTTCAGCATCTTGCGGCACTTTCTCAATTCAGTTTATTTGGTGGTTGTTAGATGCCTTAAACTTGATGACTGGGTAATTATAGGAAGATTCACGAGACAACACTTGTATTTTACAAAATAAGATTTCATTAGTGAATACTGATTTCTTTTTAAAAAATGTGATCAGGTGCTGGGTGTGGTGGTGCACGCCTGTAATCCCAGCACTCAGAAGGCTGAGGCAGGAAGATCTCTGTGAGTTCAAGGCCAGCCTGGGCTACATAGTGAGTTTGAGGCCAGCCTAAATCACATAGTGAGACCCTGTCTCAAAAAACAAACAAACAAACAAACAAAAACCCCAAACCAACCCCAAAATCCCTATCTACCTATCTATCTATCTATCTATCTATCTATCTATCTATCTATCTATGTATCTATCTTAGTTCTCTGAATTCTAATTGTTACTTTGGATCAGACCTACGCTGATGGAAGTGAACTTGAATGAATACCTGTTCCTCTTCTTTAGAGGCAGATGGTGATTCTAGAAACAGAGCTATGGAGGACTAGGGAGTATGATGGCTGGCAGCTTCCTGCATCAATGCCTGATGCTTCCCTGGAGAAAAGGCAGCGTCCCTGGCATGATATGGGAGACCCTCCTGATGTGGCACTTGCCTGCCTCTCCCATGTCATTGGGAAGTGAGTCCCTCCTTTGGCTCTCTCCTTACTGCTTGGTCTCAGCTCTGCGCACTCTCCCAGGGCTCCTTCCTGGCTGCTCCTACAGAGCCTGCGAGGTCACTGTTCTGGCACCGAGGGCACCATGTCATACTCGTGTGTTTACAGGGCTGTGAACTCTCTTGAGAGCGGAAGCTTTTTCTTATTTATTTTTTAATTTTCCCAACTAGCATAGTTTCTGGGTCGACCTTAGTACTGACTGAATCCATTTCTAAGAGTCATGAATAGGAACATAATATTTTTTAAATTCAACAATAGCTTTATGTTAAGGCTTTATATTATTATATTAAGATTTATATTAAGGCTTTATATATATTAAGGTTTTAATTCAACAATAGCTTTATATTTCAGACATTTAATTATCAAGTATTCACAAATTAAAATTTTTGTCACAATTGTTTTAGAACTCACAAGTGCTTTTGTAAAATAAAAAATCACCTACTCATTTTTCTTCTTCTTTTAGTATTATTTTAAAATCCTTTCTAAGATGGATTTCGGAATAGTTTTGTCAAATTTTCTTTCTAAAGCACTCTCACTGGGCCTAGAAATGTATTCAATCCGTGATAGATATGGGAAGAACTATCTTGTTTATAGTTTTTAATTTTTCCATTAGACACATAATTGCTCTTAACTGTTGTGAAAGGAAACTCTTATTCTCCTAAAATGCTCGAAAGTTTTCTTTACTGAGATTATTCCAACCAGTACTTTTTTTATAGTCTCGAGTTGTGTTTTAAAAATCGTGGTCTCATCCAGTACCCCCCCACACACGCACATGCACACGCACATGCACACGCACACAAATGACTAGCAGGTTGTCCCTCCAATCCTGCTACTGCAGCACAGTCTTGTCCCTCCCACCTTTCCTCCTCCCATGTTCCACTCTCCTTGTGGAAGCTGCTGGACCCCAGAGGTGGTGGGACTCTGCTTCCTCCATCAGTACCGTTCAATGTAAGTTGGTGTCCTAGAGAGCAACAACTGGGTCTATTGCCCAACAAGTGCAAGGCCCTGAGTTCAATCCCTGGCACCAGAAAAACAAAACAAAGCAAGCAAACAAAAAAGAACTGAGTCTATAATGGAAGGATCTGTAGGGCAAAGAATGAGCCATCTGTCTCTATTTATAGGCCTGGGAAATAATAGTAGATAAAATTAGTGTCTGAATATTGATAAGCTACTCTGTTTTCCCCTTAAAGTTCTCTGCAATGTGTAAATATGACTTTTGTTTTAAAGAAAGAATTCACTTTGTTAAATAGATTCAACTATACAGGTAAGTACAGCAGCATTATTGTCAAATGTCATTGCCCTTAAGATCCTAAGAGATTATGCATGGACTCAGTTGTTCTTTTCAATAAAACTATTCGACCTCACCCAAACTGCCAGTGTACAGAACCATGAGTAAACAAATAATAGTTTTAAGTAAATTGAATTTTGTAGTACTTTGTTATGCAGCAATGGCTAACTGATACACACTACTTATGTTTAATCACCTTCCATAGCCCATGAAAAGACAATATTTTGGAAGTAACTGTCATTAGATAAATGTTTATTGAATAAGTATTTGATGAATGAACAAATGAGGAATAAAATAGTATAGACATTTTTTTCCTTAGTCATATTCCAGTTTTTAAAAAGTTCATCTTGATTCTTTGAATGTTGGTTTTCTCCACTGTGGTACCACCTGGTATATATCTATTTAATAGCAGTCACCTTACTTAATTTCAGTTTTTATGTACGGATTTCATTAGATTATGAGAAATTTGCTAATTATCTCGGTGTCTTTAGTGTTCATATTCTCAAAGTTCCCGAAGATTGCTTTTTGGGGATTTAAAAATCTGAAATTTTGAGCTTGTAAGCAGGATGGAAGCTCTATAGGGTGCGGTGGTTCGAAATCCTGGATGAAAACTAAAATAATCTGAGGCTTTTAAAAAATAACAATGCTCGGTCTTATTTCAGCAATCAATTCAGAAGCCTGGTGTGTGTGTGTGTGTGTGTGTGTGTGTGTGTGTATGTGCATGCATGCATGTGTGTGTGTGTGTGTGCATGTCTGTGTGTGTATGGTGCTTTAACTAGGCTGTTACGGTGAAGCCAGGGTTAAGCATCTCTGAGTTTAAATATCTGCAAAATTTATTAGTATTAGCACCTGAGAAATGATGCTCTCCAGCAATAAGGAGAACCTTTGAGGAAATAACTTGGATTCATTAATATTCAAAATTTTCCTAGTTAAACATCAGTGATCATCGAATGCTAAATGAGCTATAATAAGAATGCATGAGGCTGTATATATTATATGGAGCAATTTAAACAAAATTGTGTTATTTGGTATAGATTCACTATCTTGTACTTTCTCTTTTTAAAATCAAAGCTATAGGATAATTCTTACAGTTAAAAAATGTTCTTGACAAATTGACAAATGCCAATTTCATTTTCTTTTAAATTAAGAATTTTAAGATATGATAGTGTTCATACCTTTGTGCTGAATTTGAACACTTAAAAATATCTCATTTTTGTTTAAGAATAGACCATTTAAAACAAATTACTCAAGATTTCTTCTCATATGAGCATTTACACTCTAAGATCTCAATTTGACAACTTTAAGCTCTATATTCTTATTTCTTAAACAACCGAAACACATAGATTGATTTTAATGTACTTTTTCCCACTTGAATTCACTATGATTAAAAGTTCACAGCCTTGGTTACATCATATAATTTGAGAAATAACCAACAATGTCCCTGGTGATTAAATATTCAAGTTTGCAATTATTTTGTAACTTTTGTTCTGCTCTTCACTCACTCTAAAAATTATCATAAAATTTTGAAAGATGTCCTCAGTGTAGAATATGTCCATAAAATATTAAATATTCAATTTTCCTCTATCATGGCTTGAAAAATTCATAATTACATGATGATCCACATAATAACTCATTCTGAAAAGTCATATATGGCACTCCCTCTGTGACTGAGTTAATAATTTACTGCTGTGTGGGATTTTCACTCTGCACTGTTAGTCTTGGGAACATTTATTAAGCAAATGTTCATTTGCAAAGATCAGGATGTGAATGAAGAGGGTAAGAATTTAATGAGGAGTGACAGACAGGTGAACTGATTCCATATAGAACTTTGTACAAGGGAAAGCAGAGAGCTTTATCTTCTGTTGCCTCGATAGACACCTGAAATGAAATATAGAAGGCAGAGGGCAGGGGGGAAATGATGCTCTCCTGCAGGGGCCAACAGAGGGATAAATCAAGGGAAGAGAGGAATACAATTCAGGTCATTTGAAAAAATGCCACCGAATGCGATGCTTTGAGCTTATATAGCAGAGTCGGGATGCTGACTTTTGATTTTAAAGTCACCAAATGCTGCCAAATATAATATTTCATGTTTTATTTTTACTGCTTCGGTATTACAAATTTTCACTGACAATAGTTTGAGTGACCAAAGCATGTAATTGAATGTTAAGCAGACAAAACTGTTTCCACAGAACTGGTTATTTCGGGGCTCAGAATTGCTTATAGGGGCCTTTAGGAAATTCATGTTGCTCAAATAAAGACCCCAAATTGTCATGTAACAATCAGAAATGAACCTTAGAAATGAAAAAAAAAAATCTCTGTTCCCTTATTTGGGTCAGTTCTATGGAGATATAGGCAACACAATTGAAGCAGTTTGTTTGATTTATTGCTAATCACATCATATAGGTAGTGACTTCACCTTTTTGCTTGCACTATTCGCAGTGGTGCTGGGTTACCTGGAGAAGTCATCACAGGGAACGTCCCCAAAGAAAACTGACTGTTGGCCTTATTGTCGTATTGATTTTTGACTGATACATGTTGAGATTTGACAACATGAATAGGTGACTTCTGTATCATTTTGAAATTCTTTCGGAAATATGATGAGGGTATATAAATACATAAATGAATAAAACGAATATAAATTTTCAGTAAAAAAATAAAATGCCATGCTGCACATGTATGATTTGAAATTTATTGAAGTTTTATCTACAGTCGCCATTTCTAGTATCTCCACGCTTCCGTTTTCTTGCTGGTAAAAGTTATCAATGGCAAGCAGAGTTGGCCTCCTATGAACACCAAGCACCATATTAAAAACAATATCATTTTCTTGACTGGAAATAGATTTGATTGGGTTTGTTTCCACGTTTTAAGGTTATGTCTCATGTCCTAGATGATGTTGAACTTTGTCCTGTGCTCTTGCAAAACAGCAAAGATTCTATCTATATATATGAATATATTTCTGTATGTTGATGTGAGTGGACCGTGGTTAAACTCCTGGCTTTGCAGCAGTAGGCCATGTGACCTTAGACGTGGTTCAGCGATTCTGAGTTTGCAACCTCGATTGTCAGAGTGTGCACCACAGACTACAGAAACTTCTCAAATTCTTCCAGTTTTCACATTCATGGCCAGAAAATGATGCTGGTGTTTCCAGTATGGATTGATAGAGACAATTCTAAAACCTCTTTCTTTCTTTTTGTTTTTGCTGTTTCATTTATTTCTTATATGTATGTATATATTTTAGGGATATATATTAATAGGTCTTCAAGTTTATTTACTTTTTATTTTAAAAATCACTTTGTTGAAGTATAATTGATGTACAAAAAACTGTACATATTTAATGTTTATAACTTGATGAGTTTGTAGATAATGATACACCTGTGAAACCATCACCACCTAAGCCACAAACATATTCATCACCTGCAAAGATTTCCTCCAATCCTCTTTATGTACCATTATTAATATTTATGTATGATTAAAAACACAATATACAGTATAGCACCTACAGTTAAAAACACTGTGCTGTGTACTTTTATAATGTGCTAAGAGGCTGGATCTGTGTTAAGCGATCTTATAAGATGTAATGTTTTGTTTTGATTATTTTATCTATATGAAGAAATTATGAATTCTTGAATTTGAACATTTATTCTGATATTTCTTCAGAAATACTTGTGCTAAAATGTATCTTTGGACTTCCATTTATTACCTGGGGCTGTTTGCCATTTTGACTAATAATACGTACAGCACCAGACATTTCCTTCCTATATATTTTTGTAAATCTGGAGCTTCAAATTTATACAGAGTTTGGGTGAAATGTTGAAGTATTATGGTTTCACATGCCCATGTATTCGGAAGAGCTGTGTCCTCAGTGTTGTCCTCTTGATGGTGCTGTTGAAGGAAGCTAGCTATGATTGTCACTCGGGAAGAAATCAGCGAAATCTTCTTTCAAGATGTTTGAAAGAAAAGATTGATTTCTGTGTTTTAATTCAGACTCAGCTTTTAATCTGGGTGTGTCTAAATTGAGAATAGTATTCTTTTTTGGAGTAGTTTATTTTACAAATATTTTGAATGGAACAGGAAGCTGTATCCTATTTTGAATGCCCTTGGTGGCACTGGGGAGGGGAATATATCAGTTGCTTTTTTTCTACGTATATTTATTTAAGAGAAAATAATATTGCTATTTATTTAAGAGTCCAAATGAGTCCAGTCTTCTCTCTTTAATCTCCTTGCTTGCTCCTCTTACTTGTTCTCAATCTTCACTTTCAAACAGAATGGAACCTAATTCAACTTGTCCTGCCTGAAACAGGCGCTACACGAGGGGTCAGCTGGCCTGTATTTGTCACCACCATCCTGGGAGAGGCTGACTTTTCCAGACTGGTAGAGACTGGGGAAGGGTTCATAACCCAGTTCTTTATCCCATAAGAAGTCAATTTCCTCATCAAAAATGTTAGTTACTGAGGTCCAAGTGGGGTCACTGTCAAATGCCAAGCAGAAATACAGTGTCCCATGGTCTATCTGAAGTAACTCCTCTGACTGTAAATTTCAAGATGGAGCAAAGCAGAATTTTAATCATAGCGCTGAAAAAAACTCAACTGTATCTCTACTTAAAAACGGTTAAAATGTTGATAACATTAACAGATGATATTAGAGAAAAAATTTTCTCAGATATAAAATACCTGAGCATAACTTTAATATGTGCGCCTACCCGGTAACCTAAAAACGTGAATATGTATCTATACAATAGCTCTCATATATGTATCGTTAACTCTCCAACAACACAAAGTATAAATTTGTTACTGCAGTGAAAATATTTTGTCGGATATGTAAACTGGAGAGTCTACTGAGTTGCTCAAAAATTATTTGGTTAAAGGGTAAATACACCTTGTACATCATAATGAAAGTCTTATAGGTAGGGGTGGAGATTAACACTTCAGGCTGTCTACAGAATATTAATAAAATTCAATATATTTTCTAAAAGGTATAATTTATATTTTGTGGAAATGAGACCCTTTTCTAATAAAATTCTTCTGTCCTTCATTCTGTTCATATAATTTTGCTATAAATCATCCTGTAGGAATTTTCCCCCCTAAATATTCATCTCAGGGAGAACCTATTTAAATAAGCCCTCTTAGCAAGATCTTTCAGAATTAAAATTACACCAAGAGCAATACTTCATCCAATATGTTTCCTTCTATAGAATTTTCTTATGCCTAAATTAATATTTTTGTTGAATTACATTATGTTAAAATTGTTGATTTGAGGTGACTTTGATGTCGAAGGAGTGTGTTAAAAGATCAACAAATTATCCTTTATCTTTTTAATTGCACCATCTTTGAGTCTGTATGGTTGCAGCTCCTTTCTGCTCCCCTTCTACATATATAGTGAGAAAAACCTAGGGGCATTATTCTCAGCTTCACCACAAAGAAAGAATAAGGAAGAAGAAAAATTACTGCAGGATACACCAGGCTTCCTTGGTTTCTGGTAAACTAGAACATTATGCTCTTTCATACTCATTTGAAGCTAATTTTATTCCTGTGTCTGGTAGTCATTAGAATAAATTCTTCTCTTTTATTCCCAATATGAATATAAGAAGTAATTTGATTTCTTAGGATGCAAGGTATAATTTGGAAAACAAACAGTTGTATCAGATATTCACACACATGCACACACATGCACATGATTGTACACATACATCCTTGCACATATTACATTAATACCAAATCCTACGCAAGGTCTCTTTTACTGGGGTGTCCTGTAACGATAGTTCCTTGGGCCAAACTTGCTTGCAGAGCTCAGAGAAAATTTTTGATGGTGCAATTAGCAAACCTCTAGCTTTGTAAATGGTCCTTGCAAAGGGACATTAGTGTGCTCTAATTCATCTATTTCACATATGTGACCTCTGAGGTAAGTCGGGCAGGCTTTATTACCTCCATTTCCCAGAGGAAACTGAAGTCTGGTTGGTTCAGTGACTTTCCACGATGACATGGCTCTGAATACTGATTCCGAGGCAGAGGCCGGGACTCTATGTGACTCTTACCTGACATGACAAAAAGTTGACTTTCTGGCAACAAACTTTTTTATCCTCCTCAGGATCCTTCCTATCAAGTCAGTATTAAGTTAGAGATGAGTCAGGCCCCTGGACAAGGCGTCCGTTTATGGTTCGTGGTGGGGTGCATGTGGGACGTGTGAGAAGCATCTTCTGGATGCAGTGAGCCTTCATTGTGTCAGGATGGTAAGCGGCCCTTAACAGATTTTTGTGTGTAAGCAGAAAGACACCAACGACTCAAAATGTCACCTGAGACAGCAAGAAATGACCCCATGAGTTCAGGAGCTTTGGGCTGACTGAGACACAGAGTGTCAGACAGTAAGGGCAGAAACTGAAGCTGAAGGAGCAGGTGGCAGCCAGGTGGTGGAGAACTCTGTAGGCCACGCACAGTAGGTTGAATTTCATCACAGGTAAGAGAGAGACACAGGAGTTTTCAGGAGAATTACATGAGGTTTGTGCTGTAGTAAGAGGGCAGAGGTGGCGGAAGAAGGACAAGAGCTAGCAGCTGAAATAGAGGCAGGGAGACCAGGTGCTGCAAAGCCCTGTGAGAAATGATGAGGAGACCCGGAATCAGGGCGAGGCTGGCGAGCATCTAAGAGAAGGAAGCAACTCTGGACTTTTTGTCCCTGCAGTTCCAAGAGTTAGTCTTATCAACACCATAGTTTCCTTTAAGGCTTTCCCCAAATTAGCTAGGTTGTTTATCTGTCCTGAGGAAATTAAGAATGTTACCAGAAGTCAGAATGTCGGTTAGGAGACTTTTAATTCCACCTAACAAAAACCCAAGTAGAAACAGCTTAACCCATAAGACAAGCTCATTATTTCATGTAAGAAGTTCTGAGTTAAGGCTCCTCCAAGAGTGCTTCATTCTGTAGCTCATCAATGACGTGAAGGATGTCTGGCAATCTCTAGTGCATGAAGAGGCTGACTCTACGCATTTGGAGTATCACCTAAGAAGCACAGGATTTGGCGTTGATGTAATACCGTGTCAATCGTGTTGTCAGTCATACTCTGGAAGATCCAATGAGGGACACCTAGACTATATTTGAAACTCTTAAACACCAAGCCATCAAGCACGGGTGCCACTTTCCTTTCCACTGGCACGAGTCTGCTCACGCTGAGTCTACTGTTGTCAGATTAAACCATTGCTACTTCTTCCTTATTGTCACATGCCTTGTCCTATTATTTGTGCATCATGCTGAAGAACCTGTCTGTGTCGCCCTCCTCCACCTTAACCTTCTGACCTCCCCCAAGGCATGAGGTGTCTACTGTTTGGAGAAACAATTTAACTTTCTTAGTAAAGCTTTTGTTCATTTGTGGGATCCCCCACCCCAACCACCAAGAAAAATAAACAAATAGGCTAAAGGAGTGGCTCCAGGGTGTGTGCCTCGTAGGTAGGTTGGGTCTTACATGGTGAGACCCGGATGTCCGCCAAGCAGCTGCGGCTGTCCTCCCCGACGGAGTGCAGAGGCAGCTGGAAGCGGGCTGTCAGCACAGAATCTGGCCCCTTCCCTGTTTCCACTCCCCCAGGACCCCCTGCAATCCCCGTACACATCGAAGTTAGAGAAGCACTGAACTAGACAATGTCATACTGCATGTGGAGGGTGATCCTCGCTGACTGCAGTCTCCTGGTGGGCCATCCGCGTGTGTGCCACCTTCCAGGTTGACGTGTGTTCGACGGTACCACTATCCTGGAGAGATTCCTGTGTGCGAGAATATTTTTTTTTTTTAATATTTCCTCAACACCAAACTATTCTAGTCATAAATTATTAAGTATCTTATTTATTCTTCCTGCATTGCTGTAATGCCTCCTTCCTCCCTCCTTCCCTCCCCCTTCCTTACCTCCCCTCCTTCCTTCCTTCTTCCCTCCCCCCTTCCTTTCTCCCTTTCTCCCTCCTTCCCTCCCTCATTCTTTCCTTCCTTCCCTCTTCCCTCCTTCCCTTTCTCCCTCCTTCCTTTGCTCCCTCTCCAGATACTTTGCGTCTTTGTTTTTGTCTTACTTCTTCTTTTCTCTAAATTGGCATTTAAATCTACTCCTCTCTAGACAAATTATCCTGTAGAGAAGGCATAGGAGATTTTGTGAGTAGTTACAGGTCACAAACGTTCTGGAGAAAGGTGTCAGCATGGACCTAAACATTAAAACACTGGTTTAACCCACCAGTGAGGAAATTTTAGGAACTGGCCCTCTCACATCCAGTTTTGTGAAGTTGGAACAAAGGAAGTTTCTGATCCACAAAGGTGTGTATTTATTTGAGGAGACTGGAAAATGTAAAAATATATATGAGCTGTTAACTTAGAGAAGTGTTAGGTCAGCAACTGTAAGAGGTCATTTTATTATTGTATAGTATATCATAATATATTCTGATATATATGTTGCCGAAGGGAGCATGATTATATCACAATATAAATCATCAACTATGTGTGTATGAATATGTACCGATTTATACCCATTTATCTATCAACTGTCAAGCTATATGTCAGGAGCCATTTTATTTGTCCTTTTTAGGGTGGGAAAGCATTCATCTGAAATATATGACAAATTCCATGTGCTAGCAGACAAGAGAAATGCAAATTGTTGTAGAAGTAAGCACTGTTCACTTCTAAGGCATCATTCTTTGGTTATAAAACCTGCCCAAAGAGCATACTAGCAAAACACCATACTTAAAAGTTCTCATTAAAAACACAAAATCTTTACAACGATTTAAGGGTGTGACATGACGGTTTTGTTTCTATTGCTACAGTATAGGAATTGATGAGTAATGTTGCTTCCTAAATCTCTGGCAGGGAGGAAGTTCCTGGGGAAAATACTAGAAGAACTGGTGTAACCCCGAGTCTGCACAGCACTGATGTCCCAAGCTTTTTAATAAGCAATAGCAGCAGCATTCCTGATTGAATGCTTGCCTTTGTCAGTATCAATACCTACTTAACCTTTTGAAGCCACAATACACATCTGAAGTAAACAATGAAATATTTCCTGATTCTCTCAGAAGGCCGAGACTCTGAAATTGTTTGCACACACTGTGACTTAATTTCTGAACATTTTCACCCCT
>PVJO010033046.1:0-12516 GCA_004026905.1 Hystrix cristata | reverse complement strand
TCCCCAGTCCCACGAAAAACAAAATAACAAATTGCAAACAACCTAAAAAACAAAAAACACTTTGTATGCACACAGTAAAATCATACAAAATGCTTATGGCAACTATAAAGAGTATCTAAACTGGAGTTGGGGACATAGCTCAGTGGTAGGGTACGTGCTTCAAATTCCTGCCCCCCTCCAAAACACACATACACACTCACTCACTTATAAAAACCACAACCCACACGTTAGCTGTTCCCACTGAAAGTCAGTATTCTTTAATTTCAACGTGCCCAGGCCACCTTCCTGGTCACTCTGGTTCCTAACTCAGCTTAGGGCTGTCTCCCAGTCTTCAGGCGACTCCTCCTTCCATTCTCTTCTGTGCTATTGACTGCTTTCCAGGTGCCGGGTCTGAACAGGGCCCCTTTTCTGAGTATCCTCGGCATACACTCTTCCACTGAGCTATACTTCTAGCTGTGAGTCACATTCTAACCAACATGATATTGCTGATTGGCCAGACTTAGGAACCCTGCGATGACAGCAATCTCTCTCTCACTCCTTCTCATTCTCTCCCCCCAACCCCCAACCTAGGTAAGTTACCAGTAAGCTCCACCTCCCTTGAAAGAAAGAGTGTTTCTAGTCTACCTCCCAGGTCCTATCTATTGGCCCCAAATGAGTGGCACAGAGCCCTCAGTAAGAGAAAGGTAAGCTTCCTTCTCCCTGCAATCCTCTGAAATTCTACTGGTTAGGCAGAAATCAGTATCACATGAGAACTAAGAGAAGCTCCCAAAAAACTTTAGGGCTTCGCGCAGCAACTCTTGGACACACTGGGCCAGCCCATGTGCTGCTGTCAAAGTCCACCCACAAGGGGCACCTTGCCCGCGTGGAGGCGGTCTCTTACCTGGGTTGAGGCCTTTGCTCTCCAGAAGGGCTAAACAGTTGTCCTGAAACTTTTCCAGCAGCTCCACTTTCTGGGTCAGGTCCTTCAGCTCTCCCTGTTGGAGCGTCACACAGAGACATCAAGCACTGTCCCGCCAGTGCTAGGTCTCTCTGCCTGTGCTCCCGCACAGCCAAGGCACGAGCCGGCTGCTTACCTCCTCCCGTGTCTCACTCCCACCCACGCGGATTCCAGGTGCTGATGACTGAGGTCTCATACCTAAGTTTGTTCTTTTTTTTTTTTTTTTTTTTTTTTTTTTGAGACAGAGTCTTATTATGTAGCCCAAGCCCAAGCTGGCCTGGAACCCGTAATCCTCCTGCCTCGACCTCCCAAGAGCTGGGAGTACAGGTATGTACCAGTGTGTTTGGCTCTCACCTGAGTTTTAATCAACTTCTGGTGCAACTGCTTGTTGACAGTCTCTAAGAGCTGGTTCTTATCTTTGAGTTCTTCCTCTGATTTTTGCTCCCTCAATGGCTTGCAGCTGTAACAACAGTTGTAGTTACATGAAGTAGAGGCCTTCAGAGTGTGGACTACAGACCTACTGTAACAGGCCTGAATTCTGGCTTGGTTACACAGTAATAACCTGGTGTGTAACCTCCCTGAGGCTCTGTTTTCTTGTTTCTAGAATTAATACCCATATCTCATAATATGTGATAGTGACATATGACCTTCAGTGAGTTGTATACCTGGCCATTTCATTTCTAGAATTAAGATAACATTCTTATCATAATATTATCATGAAAAATAAAAAAAACCCACGTATAATACCTAGCCCACTACTGACACATGGTAAACACATGGTAAATGGCCACTATTGCTGGGCGTGTGTGATGGTGCACTCCTGTAATCCCAACGCTCAGGAGGCTGAGGCAGAAGGATAAGTTTGAGGCCAATCTGTGCTACCCAGAGAGTTCAAGGCCAGCCTGGACTATGTGGCAAGGCCCCATCTCAAAAAACCAAAAGAGCAAACAAAAAAATAGCCATTGTTGGGGGCTGGGGATTTGGCTCAGTGGTAGAGTGCTTGCCTAGCAAGTGCAATGCCCTGAGTTAGATCCCCAGCACTGCACCCCCCAGAAAAAAAGCCATGGTTGTTTGTTTACATTGTTTGTTGTTACATGCAAATGGCACCATGTATTATGGTCTGTAAGAGTACACAAATTTGGATACATTTTAATATTTATTTATTTTTGGTACTGGGTCTTGAACGCAGGGCTTTGTGCTTGCTAGGCAAGCACTCTAACCATTGCGCTAAATCCCCAGCCCTTAATTATTTTTTAAAAAGTGAGCCAAAATAAACCTCTCCTTTAAAAAGTCATTGTCATGATTATCAATATTAAACTTCATTTTGAAATTCTTGCTTGCTAGTTTTGCTTTTTTTTTGAGACAGGGTTTAGCTATGTAGCCCAGATTGGGATTAAATTCACACTCCTGACTTAGCCTCCCAAGTGTTAGTATTACAGTCATGCACCAGCTTGCTTGCTAGTACTTTATCTTAAAGCCTTTTGTGTATGTGTGTGTGGTACTGGGGACCAGCACTCTACCACGGAGCTACATCCCTAGCACCTCCCACCACCAGAACGCATCGCAGTATCACTAAGCACATGCAGCCCCCATCCCAAAGGCTTCCCATCCTGCAGATGAGACAGCAGCAGCAATCTTGGTAAAGGTGAAAATGCTCTTGTCTGGGGCTCAAGATGGCGGCACCCCTGATTCCTGCCCTGCCGATGGCAATGCCCACACCTGGCTGTGCCTTAGCCCTCAAAATTCCCTTCTAGGGTGGTACCCGAGCCATGACACAGGAGACATGCTCCATGAGAAAGGGACTAGAAAGGGTGGAGGAAGGGGATGTAGAACAAATTAAGATGAGTTATGTACACGAACCAACTCCCCAGAAGGAATGTAATTATTACTACAAACAAGCACTAATAACAATTTTTAAAAAGTGACTACAAAACCCAACCCTCCCAATGCTCCCCACAAGTCCCATGAACGATTCTGATGTATACCAGGGTTGCGATCAACCCCTCTAAAAGAGTGGCCCAGTACATCTTCCCCAACGCTCACCTCTTTCTGATGTTCCTCTTGATGGCAGGCTCTGCAGCTTTCATCTGCCTGGAGAAGCAAAACACCGAGACCAATCAGCGAATCACATACTGTGTTATAAGAATGGCAGAGCACAGAGTTCGAGTTTCTGAGCAAAAAACCAGAGGTTATGTATGAGGCACATGGCACCGGCCTGAGAGCCATCGGGCCCTGTACTTGGGTTTCAGCAGAGCATCGAAAAAGGCTTTTTTTGGGGGGTGAAGGTTGAGACAGGGTCTTGCTATGTAGTTCAGGCTTATCTTGAACTTGCTGTTGAGCCTAGGCTGGCCTCAAACTGACAGTGATCCTCCTGCTTCAGCCTCCCAGAGTGCTAGGATTACAGGCATGTGCCACCACACCCAACCTCAAACCATATTTTTGAGTTCCTGGTACTCAGTAATTTCCAGCCAGATGTTCTTTTTCTTCTGTGTTTTTCTGCATTGTTGGAGATCAAACCTATGGATATGCACCTGCTAGGAGGCATTCTACCACTGAGCTACACCCTCAGCCTCAGCAAGATGTTCTAACTGGATACCAATGATCTGTTCTCACCCATTCTCTCGTTTTGGTTTGGTGATTTTCATATTATCACTGTCTGAATGAAGACTTCTGGAAATGTCGACTTCTTTGGATTTAATAGGTAACAGACTCTTAGAAGTGGCTCGAGTTTTTGTATCTGCAAGGGAAAACAAGAGGGTGAAGCCTTGAACATCATGACTTAGCAGCTGTAGTCCTGGAAGAAATAGGTGCAGTCCAACTCACGCACCTTTATTTTCATACAGGCCAATCTCAATTTGTAAAGATTAATCCAAAGAATAACACCTCTAGATTAAATGACAATAGAAATTCTTTCTTTCTTTTCTTTTTTTTCTTTTTGGTGGTTCTGGAGCTGCATCTCCAGCCCCTTTATTTTTTTAAAATAGGGTCTTGGTAAATTGCTTAAGTTATCCAGGCTGGGCTTAAACTTGCAATCCTCCTGTGTCAGCCTCCTGGAGTGCCAGGATGACAGGTGTGCCACCCGTGCCTGGCTCAGGGAATATTCTTTCAAGGTGACAGTTCAGTGTGCTTCATAGTGCATCCAACTGAATGGCTGGAGGAATGAATGTGAATGTGGAGATTGATACCAGAAAGAGCTAAACGCAAGTCTGAAGAGAAGTAATTGCAGCTGACTCTTCACCAAACACCAAGGAACACCCTTTTGTTACTCCCAAAGCACTCTACACATTCTCCCAAATCACATACTCTAGCTGCTTTTTCTTTAAACTGTTTCCTATTTTCAGAGTCTCTTATGACCAGAAGTACAAGAAGTGCCGCTAGAACAAAAAACTGCAGTTTCATAGACTATTTTTTTTTTTTGGTGCCAGGGATCAAACTCAGGGCCTCATGCTTGCAAGGCAAGCACTCTAACCACTGAGCTAAGTCCCCAGCTCCAAAATGCCCCTGTAAGCTTGATTTAAATTAAGAGCCATAACAATTAAATCAAGTTGAAAAAATAAGGTACAAATTGCTAGATCACAGAGATTAGGAAATTTTGTATTTTTTCAGGGGTTTTTTTTTTTGTGCTGGGGATCGAACTCGGGGCCGTGCACTTGCAAGGTAAGTGTTCTACAACTGAGCTAAATTCCCAACCTGTATTTGTATTTAACAAATATTTTATTTGAAAAAGTCTAGGTGCACAATAGTTTAGAATAAATACGATCTCTCAGGTTAACACTTTTACTTATAGGTAGAGTTATACCTGCACTTGGTTTTCAATATTCATAACACAAAGCAAATATTGAATTTTTTGTTTGTTTTACAACAAGGTCTCACTATGTAGTTCAGGCTGGCCTTGCACTCATGGTGACCCTCCTGCCTTAGCCTCCCAAATGCTGGGATTACAGATTCGCACCAGACTTTTTTTTTGAAGACTAGGTTTCACTATATAGTCCAGGCTGGCTTTGAATTCGCATCAATCGTCTTGCCTCAGCCTCCCAAGTACTGAGATTACAGATGTGCATGACTGTATCTGGCTTTTTTTTCTTTTAAAACATATACATATGTAACCTATTGAAAAAACAAAAACAACTAATTCATGCTGCAAACTAAAACAATTTTTTGACTAGGAGACAGTCCCCAAACTTAAAGTGTTAAATTACAGCATAAAGCTGGGAGAGGTAAGAAGTCAACTGGAAGAATCAGTCAGAGCAGGCTGACCAAGGGGCACTGAGAAAGAGGGAAAGACACGGAGCTGCTTGGGGAGACCTGGCCACAGTCCTTCAGCAACGCCTAGTGCCGGCTGAGGCCAGGATTACCATTCAGGTGTTCTGAAGCAGCACCCCTTGAGGCCTTGGGAGAAAAGGCTACTCCCTTCAGCTCAATCCTGGCGCTGCGCATCGGGGTGCTGTGTGGGATCACCTGGGAAGGGATCAGAAACAGCTGCTCCATAATCCCCCACAACAGTGTTTCGGTGCCTGGAGCGTATTCTACACTCTAATCTCCAGATTAGGTAGTGCACACTCTGCAGACCCTAGGAGATGACTTCACCCACAACAAAAGACGAGGACGGCAAAGCAATTAAAAGTGATGCTTTTGGTCGTATTTCTCTCTTCTTCCAGGGTTCTCAAAGGGTCTGGCTAGGCCTGACCCCTCTCTCCTACTTCCCTCAGCATTTACTGAGAATGTGTAAATCACTGTGTAGATACCAAAGTCGGCAAGGAACCCTAACACTTCCCCAGATGCATCCCATTTGTCAAATGACACTCCTTCCAGACTGCTGACTCTGACCTGCAAGACAACCCAAGTGTGGAAACAAAACAGAAACGGAATAAAGGCGGCTCCTAGCTTAGTGCAAATACTATTGCACAACCGGTGACCTTAATCGCATCAGTGAATGTAGCACAGGTGTGTGTGTGGGTGGGGGGTGCGAGTTCCACACAGGGCTCTTCCCCGAACTCCCATCGCCACCGCAGGCAGCCCGGTTCTGGGCGAAGAGAAAGTAGCCAGGGCCGACGGAACCCCAGACTCGGGTGAGACGCCAGGCGCGCGAGGCGGGCCCGAGGGCGGGGAGGGAGGCGGCGGAGTGGGCAGGCACCCACCTGCGGACGGGCCGCCGCTGGGCGCAGCCGGGGGCTGTACGCTGTCCACGGTCTTTGCCACACTGGTCATCGTGACGAAGCGGCACGGCTGGACCCTGGAGGGTGCAAGGTGTTACCAGCGCGGGGCGGCTCCGGGTCAGGGAAAGACTGCTACGCTCCCAGCCAGGCCGTTCCCCACGCCCGAGCCCACACTCTCGCCCTGGGGGATCCCAACCCAGGCACCCACCGCTCCGGTCTGCAGTCTTCGTCGCTCGAGTTCAAAAGACTCTCGGCAGCAACCGCCACAGTGCAGGCTGGCTCTGCCGCCTCCGTTTTAAATGAAAACGTCCGGTGGCCGGGCGGAAGGGGGCGTGGCCCCCGCCCCGGAGGTGGACACGTTGTACGGAAGGCTGTGCCCTGAACCGCGGCGCCGGGAGCCGCCATGCTGTACGGAAGGTTCGAGCCTCGAGCTGGGAGGGCGCTCTTGGCCTGCCTGAATGGAGCTAAGGAGCCTCAGGGTCAGGCTCCTGCCTGGGGGCGCAAACGTGGCCACGTTTCGTGTACGTGTTACAGTTCTCTTTATTTGGTCTGTGATTGTTACGGATACTGCCTGGCGCCTAGGTTGTTTCTTTTTTTGTTAGTATATATTTTTGAGACAGGGTCTCTCACTGTGTAGTTCAGGCTGGCCTTGAACCCTCAGTGATCTTTCTGCCTCAGCCTCCCTGGGATTACAGAGGTACACTATCGCTTTGGTTTACATATCGAATTTTAATCACTTTAACTTCCCCTTCCTCCCCCCCCCCCACCTAGGTTATTTGGATGAAAGTTACATTTACAAGGTGGACGGTGGCAAGGCAGGCTTGAAGAAGGCCTGTGGGTTGAACTATATAAGGCCCTTACCGGGTTGTCCTGATTTAGGTAGAGATTCAAGACTATCCTACAAAATAAGGCAGAGTTCTCCATCATTTAATGCACCCAGATATTCATTTCTTCCATCAGATAGTTACTGAGCGCCTGCTAGAATTCTAAGTGGGTGGGTGGGGATGAGGGAGAACGAATATCAAGACTGACCTTGGCTCTGCCCTCCTAGAGTTTACATTCTAGGAAACAGTAAACCATCACACTAATATATATTTACAAATTATGGTAAAACCAGAGGAAAAGGACAAGTGCACACCTGTAATCCTAGCTACCTGGGAGGCTGAAGCAAGAGGATCTCAAGTTCAAGGCAATCTGTGCAACTTACTGAGACCCTGGCTGAATAAACAAAGAGGGCTGGGGGGGGGGTATAGCGCAACGGTAGAGCATCCCTGTTATCGTCTATATCTAGATGTGTATTTTTCAAAGCTTACTTTAGCTATACCATGGGGCATGAAGACATTAGGAGGCTGGCTGCTGTTCAAGTGAGAAATGCTCAAGTGTGACGCATGCCTGTAGTCCCAGCACTTGAGACGCTGAGGCAGGAGGACCATGAATTCAAGGCCAGCCTGGGTTACATAGTGAGTTGAAGGCCAGCCTGAACTGCATAGTAAGACCCTGTTCCAAAACAAAAACAAAACCAAAGAAAAGCGAGAAATTTGTGATGGCTGTGTCATGATGGTGGTGGTGAAGAGATGTCGAGAAGCAGACACACACACGGCAGCTTTGAGAACAGTCTGAAGACCAGCTTGGCTGTAGGGGACGTATTAGAAGAGAATTTTTTTGTGGGGGGTGCTGGGGATTGAACTCAGGGCCTGCCACTTGTTAGGCAAACACTCTACCTCTTGAGCTAAATCTCCAACCCCAGGGGACATATTAGAGACACTAAGATAAGAATTAATATACAGTGGAGAGAGATCAGGCCTGGAAGGGAGTCAGTGCTGAAGATGAGACATCAAAATTGTGGCCAGAGGCAAGTTCGAAGAGGGCCAGGCCTCAGGATAAAAACACCACAGCCAGGCCTGCTACCCCTACAGATAAGCAGCAGCCTGAAGTTGTACAGTAGTTAGCACCCTCTGGTCCAGTGAATCCAGACAGGCATCAAGAGCCTAGCTGGGGTGCCCAGAACACCCTGACACATACTCCCATCCTTTCCAAAGGAATGCCTTTGTTGTTTCTTTTTTCTTTTCTTTCTTTCTTTTGTGTGGGTGTGTGTGTGTGTGTGTGCGCGCGCGCGCGCGCCGCCGCACGCGCAGGGTGGGGGTGGGGACCAGGTCTTGCTTTGTAGTTCAGGCTGGACTTGAACTCACTGTGTAGCCCAGGCTGGGGTCAAACTCACAGTGATCCTCCTGCCTCAGCCTCCTGAGTTCTGGGGTTACAGCTCTAGGTTTGCCACCACACCTGGCTGCCTTTCTTCTTTCTACCTTAGAAGTTATAGATAAACTCAGGTTAAAGGTGCTTGCCATATACCCTTGCTATGTACCTTGCCTCTCTGTTGGATCAATATTAGTTCAGCAGCTAATAATCTTACAGTAGTTTGACCTATAGCTGCCCAAGTTGGACCCATGTTGTGATTTTGCTATATAAAATACCCTTGGACAAAGCCTCAAGGACGAAACCTTCTTTGGGGACCTTTCCTATCTCTCAAGTGCTTTCTCTTTTTTGCTGCGGGGAGCGGTGCCGGGGATCGAACTCAGGGCTTTGCACTTACTAGGCAAGTGTTCTACCACTTGAGCTAAATCCCCAACACCCAGGGGCTTTCCCTTAATAAACCTTTCTTGTTCTTAACCTCCTTTGTCCTCGAGTCCATTCTTCAGTATCGGCACATCTGACACAGGTAGTGGCAGGATGGGAGTTACTTCTCCATGACAGAAAGAGGGAGAAGGAACAGGGAGATGCCGAAGATGGTTCCCAGGCTTGAGTAACTTTTTGGCTCCTCACTATTTTGTACAGGGTGGGTGGGAGAATTGAGACTGCAATTTGAACATGGTATACGTACTTGAAGTGCTTTGAGACACTTTAGTGGATTGGTCAAGTAGGCAGTTGGAAATACAGGCTTGAGCCTGAAGAGATTCTGGGTTGAAGATATACAGTCAGCCCTTCATATTCTGATTCTATGTATGTGCATTCAGCCAACTGAAAATATTTGGGCAAACCTTGTGTGTGTACTGAACGTGTACAGACTTCTTCTTGTCATTATTTCCTAAACAATCCAGTGCAAGAATGATTTACACAGCACTTACTTAGTATTAGGTGTCGTAATCTAGGAATTATTTAGTCTGTGGGAAAATTTCTATAGGTTACACACAAATAGTGTGTATTTCATATCAGGGATGGGAGGTTTTGGTATCCTGGATGGAGATGTCCTTGAACCAACTCCCCCCCTGACCGCCCCCCCCCAGATTCCAGGGGACAGTTGCGCTGTTGGGGTTATTAGTATACAGATGTACTTAAAGCCATGAGTCCTGAGACTTTCCAGGGAGGTGGAAAGAGAGCCTTAGGCCAAGGACAGGATCCCCAGCATTTAGAAGTTGCGAGGAAGATAAGAAGATGCCTGCCAAAAGACCTGATAAAGAGGTGCCAGCAAGGTGAGGACACAGAGCAGGGTGGTTTCCCAGAGTCAGATGGAGGTTGTGATAAACTGTTGCAGGAGAGAAAGCACACTAAGAAAAACAGTTGAGGGCTGGGGATTTAGCTCAGCGGTTAAAGTGCTTGCCTTGCAAGCACAAGGACCCGAGTTCAATCCCCAGCGCCAAAAAACAAAACAAAAAAAAAAAAAAAAGAAAAACAGTTGAAAGAGCAAGCAAGATAGGAGGTGAAAGGGACCCATGTATAGTAAGTCCCTGGCTTATGACCGAGTTCTGTTCTGGGACAATGTTCGTAAGTCAGATTCCTTCGTAAGTCCAACAAAGTGAGTCTCACATGCCTTTGACACAAATATATAATTTAAAGCATAAACACACATGCAAATATTATAAAGAAACTATTTTTACTTTTATGGTTACCTTAAAATGGTGGTACAGTACAGCACAACAACTAGCATACAGGGAATGCATGGAGTGAACTGACGAGAGGCGTACTCACTGGAGGAGGGACAGGGAGGGTGGAGGGGGATGGTGGAGCAGAAGGAGCATCAGCAATAGGAGGTGGAGGGCAAGATGGAATTTAGCCCACACCTGATGATGACACAGGGTTTTTTGGATGGATTCAATTCTGTCTACCTGCTTGAAAAAAACGATCCAGTGATGTCTGAGAAGTAGCTCTTTTCTCTCATCCTAGATGACGCTGTAGCACTGGATGGCATTCTGAACAGCTGTTGCAACCTTTGTTTATTGTTCCCCCTTAGGGTCCTGTGCCTCAAAAACTAACAGCACAGAGGCTGGGGATTTAGCTCAGTAGTAGAGTGCTTACCTAGCAAGCTCAAGGCCCTGAGTTTGATCCCCAGCACTCCCCACGAAAAAAAACAAAACAAAAACTAACAATGCCTCTTCAAATAAAGAAAATTTTCTTGCCATTTCCTGTATTGTGAGTCTCTTCGGTTCTTCAGTTATATCTTCCTCTTGGCTCTCTTTGTCTACTATCTTTTCACCTCAGTCCAGTCTCATCAATTATTTTCACTTTTGTTTCCATGGTTATTGCTTTGCACTTCCTAGCAGTCCCCTCCACATTGGCACTGCTTTTCCTCTTGCTTCCAGACATTCCGGGCTCTGATTGAGCACTGTCCTACTGTACACTGTTGCACTGTAAAATAAGCACACAGCAGCACGCTATGGATGTCCGGCAGACACGTGAGCTACTTCTGCAATTTGTTCCCATCTACAAATGTTCATAATGTGAGATCTGTTTGTATCTGTGAAAGTTTGCTACTTGAGGGTTTGTAAATTTAGCAACAAAGGGATTTACTGAAGTTTAGCAACAAAGAAGACATTGGTGAGTCTGGTAAGAGAAATCCCGGTGGAGACTGGAGGGGAAGTCGCCTTGGAAGGAGCTAAAGAAAGCAGATGGCAGGAGCAAACCCCAGAGTGGCTGTGACTGAAACAGAGTAACTGGGCAGAACCTGGAGGTGGGTCGTGGGTGGGGTTCAAAGAAGGGTTTTCTTAAAGATGCTGAGATCCACGTGCCTGTGGGAATGAGCCAGCCAAAGGAGTGCTTCAGGAGGGCAAGGGTCTGGTCAAGGGCACTGGGGGAGCTGGGAGTGTAACTCGGTGATAGAGCATTTGTCTAGCATACACAAGGCCTGGGGTTCAACCCAGCACTGAAAAAAAAATTAGGAGGAGTTAAGAAAGATGGAATTTTGGCAGTTGTGGTATCACATGCCTGTAATCTCAGCACTAGGGAGGCTGAGGCAGGAGGATTGCCAAGAGTTTGAGGCCAGCCTGGGCTAATAGTTCAAGGCTGGTCTGAACTACAAAGCAAGACCCTGTCTCAAAAACAAAACAAAACAAAAACCCAAAGTAGCTATTTTTTAAAAAATATCTTTGAGTCTTTACTTAGAATATATGGAAGATATGACAGGAGAGAAGGGCCTGATACCCCTCAGAAGGAAATCTTATTCTGCTGCTGCCCCAACACCTTGCAGCCAGCCCTGCTGCATGAAGATTGCTTCACACGCCCTGAGAGATCTTTGCTGTGGTTGCAGCAGGCTTTGGTCACGAAAGACTCTACCCAGTAGCATCTCTGGGTGAGTCCTCCCCTCTGCTGCCCTCCTCCTTTAAGTAGGGGAGGGGCCCCTCCACAGCCAAACAGAAAGGCTGTCCCCACATGCTTAAGCCTGCCAGTTCTGCAGGTTGTAAGCAACCTCCTTATACTCTTCATGTATTCAGCTATGTGCTGTTCTTCCTTACACTGCAGCATGAATTCTAGTAAGCCTCTTCTGGATGGCATATTCTTGCGTACCTGTGATTCCCATCTCAGGTATCCCGAGCTGGGCACACTCAGAGCTGTTAACGCTGAAGGTAGCCGGCGCCGGAAGCTTCCAGCAGCAGGGCGGTGACACTGAAGGTGGCTAGCAGCAGCAGATGATGGACAGCAATGAAGAATAGCCAGGGCTCCGCCCCATCCCGGGGAAGACAGCTCCGGACTCCATCTTCGGAGCGAGGCTTGAGCTTGCAGGTCAGGCGCTCCCGGCGCGGATCTGCGTTGGCTCCGCTCCCTCCCGGGAAAGACAGCTCCGGGACTCCATCTTCGGAGCGAGGCTTGAGCTTGCAGGTCAGGCGCTCCCGGCGCGGATCTGCGTTGGCTCCGCTCCCTCCCGGGAAAGACAGCTCCGGACTCCATCTTCGGAGCGAGGCTTGAGCTTGCAGGTCAGGCGCTCCCCGCGCGGATCTGCGTTGGCTCCGCCCCATCCCGGGGAAGACAGCTCCGGACTCCATCTTCGGAGCGAGGCTTGAGCTTGCAGGTCAGGCCGCTTCCGGTAGGGATTTGCGCTGGCTTGGCCCGCGCACCGGCAGTTTGAACATCAAATAGGGTGGGGAAACACCTTGCACTGAAAGTATTGTTACCTCTCTCCCTCCGTGTTGTTTTTTTTTTTTTTTTTTTTTTTTT